>MU551713.1:388383-485261 GCA_024362625.1 Silurus asotus
ATATATAAATATAAATATATATGTAATTAAATAAATCAAATAAAATGGATGGAATAATGGATAAATATTAAGGACATAGATCAATCCCATACTTTTATTCCCTTGTTTCCCGTTTTTGTTGTCCATTTTTTTAATAGTGTTTCTATTTTTCCAATTATTAACATGAAAACTCAACTCCAAAACTCCAAATGTACACAAATCCATTCCCAGCAGATTAACGGTCGCTGCTGTAATATACACTCAGACTGGTTGATCTCAGCCGTGACTTGGCGTCTTAGTAAAATATTATCATACTTTAAGCTGCTCACAGTTTCCATTACACTTTTAATAGTTTTTTTTTTTTTTGGTTTTGACATCATCCATTTTTCTCTGTAAAACTGACAGATGAATTCCCATCAGACTGACCGAACTGTACACATAAAAAAACTGAATAAATTAGCTATTATTATTATAGAGGTTATCCAAACACACTGCTATTGCTTAGCCAAATTCTAATTCCTGGATCCTGTCCTGGTGAAACACTTAGCCCAGCTGTCTTTCCGTTATTTCTCACAAATCATATGCAGTCATGATGATGATGGCACACGTTATGACTCTTGATTAAAATGATGGCTGCTGGTTAAAGAAAGCCAAGGTGCTAACATAAACGTTGCACCTGTAATAACTCAACTCAACTTGTATTTGATTATTGGAGGCAAACACGTTGTGGTTGGAAGACTTCGGTTGGAAACCTGTCACCATCAGTATGACGTGTTCTACATCTTAGTCATATTGTGTTGGTGGTGTATTAACAACGACAAGATTTATTTTATTGGCTGCGCCCAGGTTTTAAAACAAGCCTCAGATTCACATCTTTTTACACGTTTCTGGATGGAATTAATAGGTCTCCTTGGTGGTAAGTAGCAACTGGACTGAACAGTAAAATGGCAAATGGGAATTGATAAAATGAAAGGTTTCTTCACATGAGGTTTCTTTTTTTGGTGTTATAAAAGTTTCTTCACAGAACTAAAAGTATTTCTCAAAAACAATTTAAAAAAAACTGTTTAGTGGGATGGTGTGATGTAGTTCAGAAGATGTAGTAACTAATCAACAACCAAAACCGTGAAGCAATAAACAGGCAAATTTAAACCAGGCAAACTATGAACAAGGCTGTAGAACAAGCAAAGACACATCGACAAGACAAAGACAAAAGCTTGACAATGAAACATACATAAAACAGAACTTACGTGTGTGTTTGGGGGTAATTAGTGATAACACAGAACAGATGGGAGTGATGTGGAAAGACCATGTGACCTTCAGGGGCTGATAAATCATGCAGCCATTGTCAGAAATTCTGAAAGATAAATGTACAGATGTTCTTTTATGAGTGCAGGATTGAAGAAAAAAATTTACTTGATTTAAGGAAGAGTGTGTAGTAATAAGAAATAACATAATAACATAACACCATGTATCATGCACCTGAGGAGGACAGGAATGTATGGGTTGGGGTTCAGAGGGGTTCAGTATTATTTTCATATAACAGCATAGTTGGAGTGCATTGTTGAATGTGAAATAGTTACAATGTTTAATTTATTAATGATTAACATATTTTATGGAGATGTAAGTTATTTCCTGCTGGCACAAATTTTATATCATTATTTTATATAAACTGTCATACCCTCACCAACTTTTATCTTTTACACAGAAAAATAAATAATCATGAATGTATAAAGTCAACACATCATTGATTATTAGATGTGAAGCATTTGCTGTACAAAACCCCGGGTATGAGCTTTTATTATTGGAATAGTAACATAACAGAACAAATATATTAATATTAACATTCAGGCCAGAGGCAGAACTATGTTGGTTGTTACACGAAAATAATGCACACCTGCTGACCAATCAGTTTCCAGCATTCACCCGTGTGGTGATATAAAAAATAAATACATGTCTGTTGTCGCAAAGAATACCACAGTGAAACGTTTTTTTCATTTCAGATAAACTTGTACATACTGTAATTTCCGGACTATAAAGCGCACCCATATTTAAGCCGCACCCACTGAATTTGACAAAGATTTTTATTTTAAACATAAATAAGCCGCACCTGTCTATAAGCCGCAGGTGTCTAGACTGAAACTAATGAACTTTACACAGACTTTACTTGACAGTGTCTGTTACACGGTGTAACGGGTAAAATCTGTTGTGGCTCCTTTAAGAGCAGAGCGGCATTTTGTAAATATCCTGCCACCGCATTTGTCTGCTATTACTGCATGTGTGCAAGACCGAGGATTATGTCATTATTTTCTGATGCTCAATTCTAAGTTTCTTTGACTAACCCGTAACACTGTTGCCAAGAAAATTAAAAAAGCATGAGTTTTGGAAACCTGACCTTGCTTATATGATTTCTGTTGCAATTGGAGTATTGCAAATTCCGGTGTTTTTTTTTTTTTTCGTTTGGAAATTTCATTGGTCTAATGTTATGGGGTTCCGTTTTTTTTTGGCTTGAAGTTTATGAAACTGGGAAAAACCCAGGAAAATTGTTTTAAATAAGCCGTTTCGTTGTTTAAGCCATGGGGTTCAAAACGTGGGGAAAAAAGTAGCGGCTTATAGTCCGAAAAATACGGTATATACAATTTAGTTCATATGTAAGGGAATAAAAGACAGGTTGGTGTACTGTGGGTTGAGTATTAAGCAAAGTTTCTATTCCCACCCTTGATCAGCTGTAAAATACGCTAGCTATGTTATTAATCATATATATTCAATATATTTGTATAGAATAGGACAAATACAGTTTGTAACGTTCGAGAGAACCTGCATAAAGATTTATCTACACAATTGAAGGTACAGCTTTACTTCTGAAGCACTTACAATGAAAACTCTTTCCATATATGTTTAACAGACACATCCAGACATCATCACCTTCATTTACATTTATGGAATTTGGCAGAATGCCTTTATCAAGAGCTATTTACAGTTATCTCATTTATACAACTTAGCATTGGATTATTAAGGGCCTCGCTCAAGGTCCCAGCAGTGGCAGCTCAGATCAGAAGTCTAATATTTTAGAGCTGTAGCCGTTATGCTTGTGGTGGGAATTGTGTGTTCTACCTGCTTCAATATGAGCTGCTGATGAAAGCGGACTTTAGCCACCACAGCGTGAGTCTACACGCTCAGACTTCGTTGGTGCAAAGTTTCTACCACAAACTAAGGCTCCTCCTCACCAGGATGCCCTCGGATATCGAGCTGTTGAACATCCAGAATCTGTTCTGAGACAAGAACAGAAAACAGACACGGACTACAGTGATAGTGTGAGGATTTTCTGAACTTCTAAAGAAAACCACTTTTGCAGTGAGAAATTTTCCCCTTGAAAGGAAATATTGAATATTTTAACCAACATCTCCAAAATCATCACCATATAAACAAATACATTTTTTTATCAGTTTATGGAGTTTCAGCCCATACAAGTCCATTGTTGGAGCCCGTCTCCAAACCGACACATCGAGGGTGGATTCTTTGTTCCGGATGATTCCCAATGTTGCTCACTTCAACACTATATGTAAGTTACAGAGGTGGAAAGCACTGCAGAGAACAAATGTGCTAAAATCACAAGAAAGGAATATTTGTGATTTCTCTCATTTTCATCAATGATAATTATCGTTTATAACAGGAGATTTTTTGTGCATTATTCACATTACACTCATCATGAACTACAGAGTTTTTTTTTTTGTGTTATTGCACTTTCATTTGTAAAGGTATTCCGTCAATTATAAACAACTATTTTAAGATTTATATCCCCTTGTCCTATTTAAACTACATTTGAATTACTTGAGTAGAATTGGAAGTAGCTTAGACGTAACTTTACTTATACTTAAATAAAACTTTATTGAACTAACAGTACTTTTACTTGAGTAGAATATTTTAGTACTCTCTCCACTTCAAAACAGTTACAATAGAAATGCAAGTGATAACCTATTAGAACGAGTAATCTACACTACAATCACAACTGCTATAGATTGACCAATCAGGAGTGAGAATTCTTCAGCACTATTATATAAAGCACTCTGCTCCTCAGGTACTTGCATGTCCTCAATGGTCAAAAACATCCTATTTTACTTGGGAGCATTCGGTAATCACTTTGAACTGAAAATCCAATGTTAATTACAGAATCCTGCATCTCTGTAGCCCTTTTTAAAAGACCTCATCCAGAGAGCACATCTTTGCGTGTATGAAAGGGGCTAAGACTGTTTGGGTTTAGCTTGTGATTTGAGTTTTAAACTTGATTTAACCTGAAATTTGTATTTTTTTGTTTGGGCTTTTTTTCATCCTGTAGTAGTTTTTTTTTTTTAGCAATTATAGGCTTCAGTGTGCTGTCTTGAGTTTTACCAAAACATATTCATTCATTAATTGTAATGTAATTTCCTATGCCTCCCTGAGGTACTGTTGTAACCTGCAGCTTTGGACTCTATCAGCCAGGACAGTATCAGACTACCAAGCACCAGCATCCTGCATTATTTATTAGCTGGATGAGACTCCGACAGTTTCTTTGTAGTGTTTTGGTATGACGTTTCACATTAGCACAAGATTTCGGTTTGTTTTTTTTGTTACTGGAAGATGAAAGCTGGGGTTGTGCTCCATTCCAGGGTGTTATTTGGTTTCCCAACTTTGATCTCACTGCTCTTTATTTCATTTTGGTCTTACTAAGTATAAATCATTTGATCTGCACTTGGTCACCGTAAATCCCCGGGATAAAAACTATACTCGTTACTTGGCAGCTTGATGAAGTGAATATTAGTGGATTTTGCCCCGTCATAAGATATCTTTTTTAGATATTTATTCCCCCAAACCACCTACGATTTTGCATCTAAGACACAGAGATTTGAGTCATTTTTGACAAAAGATCTGTTCAGCATCAACAAAGGTTATTGGAACCACGAGACATTACTTGCACTCAGAGATGGATGACTTTGAGTTTTTTTTTTGCATTAGGGAATCTTTTGAACTCTGTGATTGTATGTTGTAAAGCAGGTTCACCAGAAACCTCCCAATCTGTACACAATTATTTTATAATCACTCTGATGGCATCCACATTCTTAAAAAAAAAAGGAATCAAGCCCTGGCAATCAATTTTGATTTATGCTTTCCATTGCCGATGCCATTTTAATAATCGCTAGCATCGAATAAATCTTGCCGCTCCAATCAGAAATGGCGGAGACATCTTCCAATCTGTATACGATTATCTCATAATCGCTCTGATGCGATGCATGTTTCGTTCGAAAATAAAATCCAGCACGGCTGATGCTTTTTTGGCTTGTTTTTTTCCAAGTGCAATTTTAATAATCACTTAAAAAAGATAACATCATAAATCTTACTGCTCTAATCAGAATTGGCAGAAATGGTAATGCATTTGACTCGGCGTTTACTGACAAAGATCAGGGCAAACGTGATGAATGTCTACATTTTCAAGTCGCCCTAGAGTCCCTTTCATTTGTGCAAAATGCCTCCGATGAGCACACTATCTCTTGGTGATAACCTTATGACTTTGGACTAGCATAGAGTTTGAAGCTATGTTATTATGGCAGTGTTTTAACCCTTTCTGACTGATACAACCTCAATATTGCTTTATAGGATACACAAAATAGTTATTATTACAGTCTTCACAGGCTCTTATTAAACACAAATCAGTTATGAAATAAAATATCTTTCGGCTCATGCTATGGAAACCATTTAAAAACATTTCGGATATATAGCCTCAAACTGCAATATTATATAGCAGAGACTAAATCTTAGAAAACTTTGGCCTCGTTCTGTACATGCGAAAGCGCACTGTTGCCTTTACAATTGTCGAGCATTTAAAAGAACTGGTGGGGAATCGAGATGATGGATGTGTAGTTGTGGAGAGAGCGATAGACTGCATGTGAATGTGTTTAAGAAGGAATGCAGGATGTGCCGTGGGAGGGTCATGGCCTCACTTTGATCAGCAGCTGGCCTGATTCACACTACTAGACTGAGTATTATTGGAAAGCCCTGAGTGTGTGTGTGTGTGTGTGTGTGTGTGGGGGGGGGGGGGGGACAGTCTGGAAAATGTATTGATTCATTTTAGTGGTAAATGCACAGTTCATGCGATATCATGAGGTGTATGTGAAAATGGAAATCAGGAATCGCCAAAAGGTCGGACATGGATGAAGATTCAACCTGGCCATGGATGAAATTTACTTTTAAGTTTTAACTGACTTTCTGAGACAGGAATAGAAATTATCCTAAAATTGGCTAAAGACTCAAATGATCCAGCATTGATTAATCCATTTTATTTATTTATTTAATTTTAAACATTCATGTGCTTACAATCATAAAGTATATTTTACAATATAAATATATGTTTTTATGTATATATATATTTCTTCCACAGTACAGTACAGAAGTCCTAAGAGGCCATGCATTGTAATTTTTTTTCTCTTTCTTGTTTTCTCGTGACACAACTTAATTTTTTAATGATCTGGACATAAAAGTTGTTTTAACATAAGACATGATAACTAGAAAACAACTCTTGTTATGTCGAGATTGCGTGAAAATTAAGTCACGATAATGAAAAAGTAATTTTTGTTATGTCGAGATCACTAGAAAACAACTTTTATTAAGCAGAGAAAATGAAGTCATTATAATGGGAAAAAATTATAATGCACTGCCTCTTAGGATTAATCGAGGGAATTATAAGAGCAAACTGGGAATAAATGAGGAATGCTATGCTCAAATATCACATCCCATTCTTTGACCAGGTGATGCAATACTTCTGGCAAAATAGTCTATGTCTCATTTTGGCTCGCTTACTTTTTTACAATTATTTTAACCATTGTTTTTAATAAAAGTGAATATCTAGGTTATAATTTAGTAGAAGTATCTAGAACTTAATTTGGTTTAATTTAGTTTAGACTTTACATCTTGTCCGATTGTAGTTTTATCCAACTTTTCACTGCATGTGGTTCTAGTGAATCCAAAAAATGGGCAACGATGAGATTCTATAAGCCTAGACATGGGTACAGCACTGTTATTTCAGCAAGTTTAGTGCTTTAAAGGTGATTTTCACTAGACCTAATTCAATTAACCAAACAGAATCCCAGTGTGTATTTCATTTTGTGTTAGATTTTATTCATTTCTGATACCTTATAGTTTATTAAATACTGTTTTCTTTAAACAATGTTGTACTCCAGCCAGCTTGGAAGTTGAGTCCTACTAATTCTCCTTGCCACCCTCACATGATGATTGTGGTTTTATTTGGGGTTTCCATCCTGTTTATCTTCAGCATGTTTGGGGTACTGAGTGCAAACATGTCCATAATTTAGTATCTATGGCATCTGTCATTCCGTGAACAGTGGAAGCTGCTGTGTGTCATGTTGTCTTCCTGTTGTGGTCTGCAGTGTTATGAAGAATCATTCAACACTATTGACAGTTTGGTGTTTGGTGGTATTTTATGGTCTGTTTCAGTTGTGACACATCAGTGTGTTGTATGTGTGTGGAAATCACTAAATTTCAGTAAAATCACAACAAACACTGTGCTGAAACATTGCGTAGCTTGACACTCAATGTTCAACATAAGTTTTTCCCTGAAGCGTATTTAGGCTTAAGTCATGATTTTGGTCAAAATTTAATCGTTGAAGCAAATGTAAAAAAATTGTAAAAGATTGCCATAATCCGTGGCTAAAACCTGTAGTGGTTTGATGTATTTACCCTCAGCTGATTAATGAAATGAGACTCTTTCCTGCAGTGTGACTTCTCCTACAATGACCGTCAAAAACCGAAAACTAATGGGAGCGCCGATCCTGATGATGCAATTAGCACAACAACTTCAAACCACCTAGAGGAAAATTTCACAACAAGTCAGGTGGACAATACAGCAAGAAAAGAAACTTACAGAGTAACGGAGGAAAAAGAAGTAGGTTTGTATGACATTTTTATTCTCAAGGCATATCATAAACAAAATTAACACTACACATTATTTTTGTTTGCTTCTAGCTACCATTAGCGAAAGAACGCAAGTCTGAACGTGCATGGATTGATGTAAAACTTCAGACAAGTCTTTTTTTTGTGCGCATCAGTTTTTGCTTGTCGTACAGTCTGACATTATGACATCTGAGATCCTACAGTCTTACAAGCAACACTTGCACAGGATTATCAAATCAACAGTGTGCACCTGGCTTCAGGCATCTATCAGAGTCCTAACTTTTTTTCTCTCTCTGGGTCTTAATTGGGGTGCAAACCCCCCTTACACACACACACACACAAGGGTAATCACTCTTACCATAGTCACTGCTTCAGGTCCATTTGTCAAACAGAAAAATATGATATCCTCCTGCATTGTGCACCTTTTAGCGGCGCAAGATGATGACACTGCCACTCCTTCTCCCAGGAGAGCCTCCCTCCCACCCATTGCATCCACACCAACTGTTATCCTTCATCTCAAGAAAGGGTCCTTTGTCCTGAAGTCTCACTTTAACACTTTAATCTGGATAGGCACCATTGACTGCTTGTGGGTGGCAAAGGGTACGATTTCCTATATCTAAATAAAGAGGCAGAACAATTGCTAGAGAGTTCCATGATACAGTTAGACCGTGTCCTCCCACAGGTTCTTGAACACAATAGAGCCCGGGACAACTGACTTCACCACAAAGCTTTAACTAAAGTTTAGGCTCAGAGCCAGAGCAAGCTCTCTCTGTTAGCAATCAGACCAAAGGTAGAAACACATGGGGAGCTCTGGGTGGGGAAACATGCAAGCTTCTCACAGGGCTTTTATTTATGGACTGCGATAGGCCATGCCTGCCAGCATCCGCTTCAGCTTGTATGCAGGTAATTGAGCCAACAGCAAGCATGAGCACTTCTCCTCTTAGCCCTTGTGCTAACAACATGCTTTTAGAGAGACAAATGAAACTGTGACTTTTTGAAACTCTTGCCTGTGGCATGTGGCAGTAATACTTGCTAATGTTGGTGGCACTATATAAAGTCATCTGGCCTTTCTTTTCATACCTTTTACTCAGCTGTTCTGTACCACAGTTTGACACTTGTAAAATTTCCCCATTTATGGTACCAGTTTGTGTCTGTGAATACATTAGCCTGGAAAGGTATTTGTAGAACTGCAGCTTTCCAAGTTCCTGTCTTGAATTTGTTCCTGACCACCCACGAGTTGACCCTCCTTCAGTACGTTCATTTAGAGCTGGCAGTTGTGTGAACGAGGCATGGTACCATTTACCAATCAATCTTAAAGGAAATACTGCTTTGTATTTGTGTATGCATGTGGGTGGGTAGGTAGTGTAAGTGGCCAATAATCAAGTGTTTCCTGCGCTTTTTCACTAGTGGAATACATTGCACTGCAATGTGTCCATGTAACAATCTCAACAGCTTCAAATTGTAGTAGGACTCAGCTGCAAATATAGGTAGTCCCCAAATTAGTATAGAGATGCGTTCTGATGACCCCAATGTAACTTGAAAAAATAGAATAAGTCGAGACATAAGGCATAATCACCCGCCTAATATTGTGTTGGTCTCTTTTTTGATTCTAAAACAGTCCCGACCCATCGAACATTAACAAAATGAACTTCTTCAGCATTTCAGCTGTTGACCTACAGGACCTCCGCTTCGCATCAGTGAGCCTCGCCCACCCATGACTCTGTCTCCGTTTCACCACTGTTTCTTCCTTGGACAAGTTTTGATAGATACTGACCACTGCAGCCCGGGAACACCCCACACGAGATGCAGTTTTGGAGATGCTCTAACCCAGTTGTTTAGACACCACAATTTGGCTCTCATTACACTCACTCAAATCCTTACTCTTGCCCATTTTTCCTGCATCTAACACATCAACTTTGAGGACAACATTGTTACTTGCTGACTGATATATACAACCCACTAACAGGTGCCATGATGAAGAGATAATCAGTGTAATTCACTTACTGGTCATAATGTTATAATGTCATAATGTTATTCCTGATCGGTGTATACAGACGCTCCGCCCTTACGAACGAGTTACGTTCCGAACGACCGTTTGTACCATGAATTTATTCGTAAGTTGTTACTGTATTCGTTATTGACTACGCCTATCTCCTAATGATGTAGGAGCTATAAATACTATCAAATAAACAATAATAGATACTAAAACAAATCGAAATATTCGGAATACTGTATACAATAGTTTGTATTAAATTATAAAAAAATTTATAAAAAATAAATAAATTAAATCAATTTAAATTCTCCTACGTTCTGAATTTTTTCTCACTTTGAGTACAGGTTTGTTTGTATCCGCAAAAGTACGTTTAAAGTGAATGTTTGTAAAAGTTGGTGCCTGGATAAGCGCTGGTTCATGGAGTGGAGGGAGGCACCGGACATGCTCTGTTACAGTATACAATGATGCCAATAAAAAGAAGAGATATAAGAGATCAAATTGGGCATTGAAAACCAAAAACACAGAAAAAAAAATGCATTCCAACACAATAAAGTAAGGCATCTTAGATGGTGGGAGATGCATACTGTACATCCTGGCAGTTTTCCAACATTTGCGTGTAAAATATTTGTACTATATTGCAATAATATTAAAATCATGGTGTAAGTCGAATCATCGTAACTTCGGGACCATCTGGATACCATGCTGTGCATCTGTCATGGTGTTACAATAATAAATCTTTGGGTTCAGAAGAACGTGATAAGGCAATCAGTAGAGCATTTAAAAATGGTAGATATGAATCTGGATGCCAGGCTCTTCCTTCCAGCATGCCTGCTGCTGTGTGTATATGTCATTCCCATGGAAGCGATCCTTTAGCAGGCCTCACCAGGCATAGGGCTCATTCACCAGGGATATCTCTGAATGAATGACCTGGAAATGGGCGTTTCAAATGACCACCGTGCGGAAGTGGAGCTGTGAGGAGTCCCTTTATGTGGCTGGCAACTCCCACATCGTATTCATTCACACGCTCGTGGATGTGCATACGCGCACGCGTACACGCCCAAACGTATGCACAAAACACACATTCATGCATCGCAAGAGAGAAGAATGGAGCTATGGCCGGAGAGGGGGAACAATGATAAAATGAAAGAAAAACAGAACATAGAGGCAGAATGAATAGAGCTGAAGAGAAGAACAGGTATGGAGGAAGAGAAAGACAGTTACAGAACGTGCATGAATGAATTTGTGTGTGAGCGCGAATGAGAGACGAGGGCACCCCGCCCTACCTGACCCTCACCAGGGATCTTGGTGCGTGACATCATGTCTATTCCACAGTGCAGACTGCATTGTTGCTCTTGACTGACTCAAACCTCCCACCCCTCCCCTCTCCTCCCCTTCCTCCTCTGTTTTTTTGGCGCTCAATCTCTTTTTGTTTTGTTTTCACAAACAACAAAAGGGACGCCAGGGTTTCATCAAGGCAGGAGACATCCTTCCGCCCCCTTCCCCCCTCTACACCACCTGAATGGGCAGATCACACAAACGGGGCGGCTCCCACAGGATAACTTTACCTAGGTCCCCCTCCCACATGCACACACACACACTCACTCACACACACTCACACACACAACCACCACCACTATACCTTCATTCATCAGAAGATTTCACAACCATCTCAGTTTATGCTACTGTGATATCTAACGTTGCTGGTTTCCACACAGTGTTTCCTGTTGTGGTAGCTTTAGATTTGTTTACACACTGGATGAGTGTATCACGATTGACGATTCTTGTATTTAATTATGTACTGATAATAAACAGGCCTGCTACAGTTCTTCACACTATATCTGTTTGAGAGGTCAGATGGAGGGATAAGAACAAAGACTCTCGAAACCTGTGCTTTTATCCCAATCAGAACATAGAGAACATCTAAACTTGCTCGCTTTACTTTTATTCACGACGCCAAACAAGTTTCCTTGCACTCTCTAGGGCTCTCTGGAGTTTAGATCACACGTGTTACCAAAAAGGCAAGTCATATTTGGTGTTTGTCTCAACTTGTCTTGTAAGCTGAGCTAATTCGCATTCTATTTATGAGCTCTACCCTTTCTTAAACAGCACACGAGGTTACACAGGGCCTAGCAACACTGGCTTTTTTTGTTCTATTTACTTGGAACACAATTTGAAAGGCAATAACTCTATTGTTGAATCCTACATAGCATCTTCAAAGGTTCCACGAGAAGGACAAACCCTTGGGGGGACTTAATTTCTCACATTGTACAGGGTTGCTCTAGGGTTCCTTGTATGGTTAATAGTTCAAACTCCCTGTTAGAGTGTTGAATGGAACTGTTTCCTTTTTTTTTTTTTAGTTATTCATTATTTTTCAGTCACTGATTTTTAATTAAATTTAATTAATTTGTATATGTAGAGCGCTTTTAACATCTTAAATATAACATCTTAGAGCAGCTTTAAACAGAGAACACACAGTTATAACATTGTATAAAACAGTGTATTTGTTTAATGCCTGTAAGTTCCTTATAATTGTACGTTTATCCCTAATGAGTGAGGCAGTGGTGATTGTGTCAAGAAAAACTCACTGACACAGCATGAGGAAGAGTCATTGAGAGTAACCAGACTCAAAAGGGAACCTATCCCACCCATCTGGGTGGGTTTATCCTGTACAGTGTGGACCTGTAGCCAATCCTGGGAACACAGGTTATGAGGTAGGAATACACTCTAAAGAGCACATCATTAGGACATGCACACTGCTTCATGCTTTGAGAGCAATAGATGCCAGTCAACTTCCTGGCATGTTTTGTCAGAGGAAACCGGAGAACTTTAATGAACATTATATAGATGTGAGGAGAACATGATTCAGTCTACATGAAATTATCCGAGTTCAGGATCGAAACGGGAAAACCTAAGCAGTTGTGGATGAAGCACACAAACCATTGAGTTGAAGTAGAGATGCATTTGGTAAAATGGGACTCCAGTAAAAGTAAAAGTGTCCCTTTAAATTCTTACTTGAGTAAAAGGACAAAAGTATTTGCCTTCAAATCTACCTAAGTATCCAAAGTACTATGATTTAATATGATTTTAATGTTCCTATTATCATTTTTGTCACAAGACTCAATGCTTAATCAACTTAATTTATGTGAAAAGAAACTATTGTAACTCTTAGCGCATAAGTCAAACAATAATTGATATCTATTAAAATGATCCTGAGCCCAAAATCTTATTTTCAACTACAAAAAAATCAAGTTAAAATCAGGAGTTTCTTCCATCATTTATTCCTCACAAAATGTTCTGCTTGATGCTAAACTGTGTGTTGGTGATAAATAGACATCACAAAGCGGCAATCAAAACCAGTTTAAAACGGAGCGGGTGCTCGACCCTGATTGGTGGATTGCTGCTTGTAAAAAAGTTATAGACGATAAAAAAAGATATTTGACATTGAAATGAAGTTAAAATCTGCCCAAATGAAAACACTTCAATAAAGTACAGCTACTTGAAAAAAGCAATTCGAGTGCAAGAACATATTACATTTCATTCGTTATCTCTTACGGCATCTCATCCACCGCTGCCTGTGAGCAGACAACACTGTGCTGCCTACCTTTCAAACCTATTACAAATTAAAAGAAGTGCATGAACCCACTTGTTCTCTGCATGATTAGTAGAGTATCCATGGAAATGACAGCAACATGGGTAAAAACACTGCAGTGTGAAGACAACATGAGAAAGAGAAATTTAAGAAGAGGTGTGTGTGTGTGTGTGTGTGTGTGTGTGTGTGTGTGTGTGTGTGTGTGGTTGCGAATGCGAGATACAGATCAGAAACTTCTCATTAGTATTCGGTTTAAATTGTCAAATTTATGAATGTGTAATGTGCGTATCGGGTATCGCCGTATTTTTCGGCAACAACGCATTGAATTCTACTCGAGCAGCCTGACAGAGTAGCTACTTTTATGCTTGATCAAAGAAGAGTTGATGTAGGATTAGGTTTAACAAGCCCTATATGAGCCTTGGTACACAGCGAGGCCTGACTTGAGCAATCGGGTTATTATTATGCGGCTCAAAAGCTTAACTACTCAAATTCTAGCCAGTGAAATGAGAAACATGCTGCATGAGCCTCTCGCGTGTTCTGCAAAAACTCATTAAACAGACACGGAGAAATTAACATGTACCAAACAGTACCAGAGCCACCCGAGGGACCATGTTGTTTTATGTGGCCTGTGTGGCACCTGTGAGACTAAAAGGTTCTGGAGGAGGATGATATTTAATCAATTTAGAGCATTTTTTTGTATAAATAGACACTTTAATAGACACTTTAGCCATTTTAGCAGTTTTCTTTCACTCCATGAAACTGAGAGGTGCTTGGTAAAGTAGAATAGTATTTATCAAGGGAATCAAATCCCATAATGGTAGTTGTCTGGAGGTTTCTGAGGTTTTGAAAAGCTTCGAGTACATTTCCACCCTGCTGAGTGTCTGACCACATTGAGTGGCAGTTTTGATAATGGTTCCAGCTCTTTGTGGGTGGCTGTGGAGTCATTAGAGTCACTAGAGCTTATTATATTATATAATCCTCGCTCTCTTATAGATTTAAAACCTAATAAGAGGTCAAGCTGGAATACTTAACTGAAACTCAAGTACATAAGATTAAACCGCAACCAGTCTTGATGGAACATTGCGACGGAGCCACTGGTCTTATTTTAGATACTGGTAGGTTTTTGCTGCCAAACCTCCTATCCTGTAAAAGCTGAAATGAGATCATCTCCTCTGGCTGGGGGGTTAGATTGCGGATTGTTCATCCATGTGAAGGTTTTTCGAGGTGGTGGAGGGTTAAGGTGATGACAATGGTTGTAACTGACCCCCATGCCAATCCGTGGTTTCTGTTTCATTTCAAGGAACTTTCTGGCCATGGAGCTAGGACACAAGTGCTGCCCCTGCTGTAGTTCTACCTAAGTGTGTCCTCAGGCTATCTCACAACCGTGGGATAACTTCCCCCTTGTCCACACACACTGGATTCAATCAATTATTAGATCAAATCTCCATTATTTTGTTTTTGCTTGTTAAGGCACAATGTTTTGGGTTGGTTTGAGAATTGATGGTGGTGTCTGGATGGTACATACAACAACAAAAAATGTAATAAAAAAACAAAAGAAAGGGGGTAGCAGAAGATGAGACCACAATGCTTTGCACAATGCACTGCAGCGCTTTTCTTTCACCTCAGCTCTTGTAGTAACCGAACACCGGGTCTATTGGAGTAGTGTGTTTATCTAAGCGTCTCAGAGGGACAATTCAGCGTGATCCTTTAGTTCAGCGAGACTCTTTTCACTGTCCGCCTTTGAGGAAATGTGCACTGCTCGAATGCTGTCCATTCTTCTTACTCCACTAATAGGTCTATGCCGCTACAGAAACATCTCATCCTCACAAGGCAAGCCCCTCATTCCCACCCTTGTCAAATGGACCCTGCTTCAAAAACCAGGTGGCTGTGAAGCTATCCAGATATTTCTATCTTAAAGGAAGACCATCCCAACATAATTAATCTTGTTTGATATCGAACAACCTCTTTGATTCAGCACTTTGGACAGCTCAGAACGGATGGAAGGAACACTGACCAACATGTGTGGAACATCATATTCAATTAAAACAATGATTTGTACCCAAACATGAAAGAGCACCAAGTTCCACATTAGGGCCAGACAAAACAAGAGACAGAAACGAAGACTGTAAATATACTGTATAAAATGCACACTCGCCACCCAGAGAGCGGATGAACTAGATGGTTGGCTTGTGGCTTCGAGACAAGGATGGTTTTTAGATAAACACAACCAGATTGCTGGAAAGATGATTTACATTGGACTTTGCATCTTAGTGTGGAGGAATAAGCCTGTATTGCATTGCACTGCATCTGAATTCGAGATGTTTATGGTGGTAACTTAATCTGTAGCTTCTGGCAATGCAGATAGCATTGCTTCTGTAGTCAACCATTGATATGTTGTGTGTGTATGTGTGTGTGCAATGTGGATGACAGACAGTCGAGTGACGGCCATGATTTAGGTGGGAAGTTCACTTGCTGACAAAAGGGATGAGAAATTTAAAATAGAATCCAGATGCGGTGCAAAGGTTAAGGGTTGACTTCCATTTCTCTTCCTCTGTCATGACAAGTGGAGTGTGTTGCCACCATTATGAAACCTCAAAGTCTTTAAGCATTCTCGAAAACAGTTAAGGTAGATAAGTTGCAATGTGTTTTTTTTTTTTTCTCCTTGACTTCAATTCACCAATAACGAGATTACTTCTGTAATCTTCCCATCGGGAAAATAATCCCAGCAACCCTTTTGAGGGAACGTAGAAAATTCTAAAGATTCATGGTCTGAATATTCTTTAAGTGATGGACCTTTTTCCTCATGTTTGAATCCAGGAAATTTGATCGAAACCAAGTTTTATTAATGCAGGATTCACATTAAAAAAAAAAAAGCTAAACATAAAAAGCTAAATTCATTTTAAGGCAAAACAGTGTGGGAAATGGAACATTTTTGTGGCAAAAATGTTCATCACTAAGTGATCAATTGAGTGTGAAATGATTATATATCATAATTCTAATGAAAAACATATTTACATTTCATACATACACTCAAATTCAAAGCAAATCCCTATTGTCTTCATGCTGAAAGCAAAATTCATGACCCGTATTGCATTAAGATGACAAAATATGACAGCAAATATGCACTGACCCTAAGACACATGTTGGCATGTAGTCACTATTTAGTCCATAACCTTTTTATTAAGATGTAAAGTGGAGCAGGCAGAAGCAATAAAAAAATAACCTCAAGGCTTATAATGGTAAACCCGAAATTGAGGGTTTGGTTAGGTCTGTACTCCACCACTCAAAATCCAAACAAGGGTCTCAATGTGATGGCGCTTCTTTAACCATTGCAAAAAATCCTTTTGTTGCTGTAAAAAGAAATGGTGGGAATTAAAAAAGGTTCGTTTATGATTACTGCCATAAAAAGGCAACATGGTTCCTTTTCTTGTTGTATCTGAGGGGATGGAAATAATCTGCAATGCTGTTTATTTCCATTACGCAACACAGACTCATCTGGACCATGGACACAGCTGTGAAAACCAATGATGCTTCTGTGCTTTTAAATGGCAGAACAGTCCGATCTTAGAAGACCTAATCATTTGTAACTTGTGTGTGGGTTATAAATCCTAACCATGGATGTTTTTTTTTTAAATTTTACCTAATTCTTTTTCCATTGTTTCTTGTCAACAGTACAATTGAGCAACGTGAATTCGTAGTCTGTATATTAAAGCCTTAAGGTCAAACTTCAGTACAGATGTGCTAAAAGGTAGTATTTCAGGATTGAAATGTATTTCCCTCCAAAATAAGTAGGGGTTTCCCAAAGTGGTACGAACAAATTGAACAAAAACAAGGTTGTCGTATTTGGTTTGGCAGTTCAGGGATGTGAGCAGCGTTACCTCTCCCTTTTGTTTATAGTTAAAGCAGCTGTTGTACTCATTGTAATGTAAGACGAAGCTGAATTTTGCAGGACAAACTCCAATATGTCCTACACTTGGCTGCATTATGATAATTGGCGGCAAGTGCTTTTCAAAATCACTTGCATATGAGAAGTTGATCTTTGGAAAGCCCCGTCATAGGACTTCAAACAAATGCGGGTGACACAGGAGACAGGACAGCGTTGCACTCGCATATGTTTTTTTCCCCCAAAGTCCTAAATGATTCGATCAAATCACCTGGATGCCATCCTAGCCGAAATGCACTCGGCATTCCCGGGAATACATTAAGCAAACCAAAAGTGCTGTAACTGGCAGCTTGGGTTGGAATTCATACAAAAAGCCTGTTGAGATGGAGGTAACCTAAAACAGACCAAGGGTGTTAAAGGTAAGCTTTAATTTGACCAAAAGGTGGATTGGATTTCACTTCAGGATCTCAGAGGGACAGTGATGCCCTTATCTTCTGCTAATTGTGGTATTTACCTAAAAGTCTCCCCAGGGAACTTCCCTACCATTGTAACTATGTGCCAAGTTTAGTTGTAAGGTTGCTGAAAGAAAGATGATTAGATATCACAAAGCTGTCTGTAAGCCTCGAATGAATGCCTTATTCTAAAGCACTCAAAGTGCTGAGGGATCAGGGGACAAAAACTTTTTTTATGATTAATCAGAAATTAGTTGTAGTCACAAACCGTTAACCTTGATCAACTAAAAAAAAGTCTCAACCATTTAAATGTACCCATTGAAAGAGAGATACTTGAAGTAAATGCTGTTGTCTTCAAAAGTGTACTACATACATTTGGGCCTAATAGTGATTTGTTAAATAAAAGATATTCAGTGACTCTGAGGTCTTTACTGGGATCAGGGTCTTTCATACCTCCGATATCATTAATGGTCGGGGTCTGCCCTCCTGTGGTCATCTTGGCTACTCCTTTACTATACATCAAAAGCTCAGGTAGCACAGATTAGTATTTCTGGCTAGTCTAATTTATCTGGAAATATAAAGACAAGCGTCTTCTCCACTACAAGGCTGATTAAGGGTAGCTTGACTAACTGGTGTTTGTTGACTGCTCAATCCCTTGCCCTCCCAGACAGAACAAGTTGAGCTGGAACCCCTGTTTTTTTTTGTTTTTTTTTTTCATTTGCAGCTGTGCAACATTGAGCTGTACAAGTAGTTCATAAACAAGGCCTACTGCAGTGAAGAGAGTCGACAATCTTGTGTTTCATGCCACCCCAAATCCCAGGCCAATTGAAAAGCTGTTACTCATGTGGCTTAGAGGGAGGGCAAGCCGCTGTTTCTGCTCTGCTCTGTTTTTCGTGTCTGTGTATACAAAGATTTCATGTGGAAACGGATTCAAAACGTATGGGTCACAGTGGCGTGGCGACGGAACTCTTCTGCTGCCAAATCCACATCACAGAGTCACGAGTTAGGAAGAAAACAATGCAAACAGCAGACTTAACAGCATCTGCAGAGGTTTGTTTGCAAAACTATATATATATATATATATACACACACACAGGTTTTTTTATTAAATTTAATTCAATTGTTATTTGTATTGCGCTTTTATCAATGTATAATGTTTCAAAGCAGCTTTACACAGATAATACGTCGATAAAGAATGAATAAGATGGTTCTTTATGTATAAGTTTGTCACTGGTGAGAGAGCTGGTGGCAACTGTGGAAAGGAAAAACTCCCTGAGATGGTATAAAGAAGAAACCAGAATCAAAAGGGAACCCATCCTCATCTGGGTGACACCAAATGTCCATTTATTACACCTGGGAGAATGTAATGTTTCATGGTCAATACTCAATAATATAAAGATGTAATTAAAAAATATAAGTAAACAGAAGAAATAAAAATCCAAATTTCACTACAGGATATCCAGTTCTCAATACAATGATTCTATCCAACAACAGTCTTGTTTATTTATTTATTTTTTTTTAACCAAAATGCTGTTTTATTTAAACCCCGCCTCCTTGTATAATGAAAAAATATATGCATCTGTGGGACAGTGTAGGTAAAGTAAAAGGCGTTCCAAATATTGCAAACATGATGACTACATAAAGGTCAAATAGCCTTTTCATTGTTAAAGTCAAAACGATTACTAATTCTAAAAATCTTAAACCACTATTTCTTTAAAAATCTTCAGCCATTTCTCTAATAAATTTTTTAAAATAAAAAAAAATGCAATAAAATTTTTCAAAGCACATTCAAGCACAGAGTGATGTACAACCCCAATACTAAAAAAGTGGGGCATTGTGTTAAAAAAAAAAAGCAGAATGCAATGATTTCCAAATCTAAATACCCCCCAAATTTCCTCACATTAGAACATAGAAAACATACCAATTAAAAAGTTCAAACTGAGGAAATATGTGCGGTTAACACAAAAGTAACGCTACACAAAGTGCATGTGTGCAAACATTTATTGCAAGCAACACAAGACAATGACACAATAAACACATTGATATTGTTGTATGTTATTTTTACTACATATGAGGAAAATCTATTACAACCCCAAATCCAAAAAGTTAGGACACTGTAAAATGTAAATAAATAAAAATGCAATGATTTGCAAATCACATAAATCCATATTGCAAGATAAGGTAAGGATATACCTTTATTCGTCCCACAGTGGGGAAATTTCCATGTCACAAATATATACAAACGATATAATAGCTAAACTATCAAACATTCAAACTGCACTAGGTCATATTGCACAGTTTAAAATTGTTGTTATTTATGTTAATTTCGTTGTTAATTCTGTTAATTGAAGTTATTATTATTGCACAGTTTTTAAACAAAAAAACAGTTTTGACAGTGTATATTTTGGTGACTGGTTCACTGGGAGCAGCTCTGATTGTACAGTCGAATAGCAGCAGGAAGAAAAGACCTTCGGTTTTGCTCCTTCAGACACTTAGGATGTATCAGTGTCACTGAAGGAGCTGCTCAGCTGTTTCATACAGGGGGTGAGAGTCGTTCTTCAGCAATGATGATAGATTAGCTACCATCCTCATTTCCCTCACCTCCTGTACAGTGTCCAGGGGAATTCCCAGTACTGAGCTGGCCTTCTTGATTAGCTTGTCCAGTCTCTTCATGTAAAAAAGGGTCTTCAGTTGTGCTTCCTGCACTCAATAAGCTCCTCAGCAGAAAGATTCTGCTCTGTCCTTTCTTGTAAATTGAATCTGTGTTATTTTTCCAGTCCAGTTTGCTGCTTAGATGAACACCCAGGTATTTATGAGTCCACTCTCTCAATGTCCTTTCCCTGAATGTTCACTAGTGATACCCACATTTATCTGGAGGCAGCTTCATTGGCACCAGTCTACAAAGTCCTGGATCAGTCCCGTGTACTCCCTGTCATCATCTTCCATGATCAGGCTGACGATTATCAGAGAACATTTGCATGAAGTCTGCATTGTACACAGTGAAGAGGAACGGAGCCAGGACCGTTCTCCCGCGGGGCTCCGGTGTTGCTGACAACCGTATCAGACTCACAGTGAAAAGTCTTCACAATACTTTGGTCGATTTGTGAGGTAATTCATTATCCAGGTAGATAGATGATGGTCCATCTCTATGTACATCAGCTAATCCTTCAGAACACAGTTTGGATGGTGTTAAAAGCACCAGAGAAGTCAAGAAATACGACTCTCACTGTGCTCCCAGCATTTTCCAGGTGTGTAAGAGCCCTGTTAAGGAGGAAAATAACAGCGTCTTCCACTCCTATGTTTAGCTGGTAGGCAAACTGAAGTGGATCCATTTATGGGCTCAGGAGGTCTGAAATGAGTATACACAAGCCCCGCCAACGTCTTCATCGGATTTCTTCATCATTCTGACCTGGCATGCCTGCAGTCTAAACCTTTCACAATTTGAACACATTTGGCGCATCATCAAAGGAGAAATACAACAAAGGACACCCAGAACTGTTGTGCAGATAAAGTCCTGTATCAGTCACAAACTCTTCAGCAGCTAGTCTCCTCAGCTCCCTAGATATATATGGATAGATGATGTGATGCTACACAGAGGTAAACATGGCCCTGTCCCAATTTTTTTGTGATGAGTTGCATCCATTTAATTCAATATGACCTTATTTTTTCTTTGAAATATTATATATTCTCAGTTTAAACCTTTGTTTTTGTTTTATTGTGAACATAATATGGATTTGTGGGATTTTAGTTTATTTACATTTTAGGAATTGACAATATTTACACCATTTGCAAAATTTCAGGCCAAATATATTGACTTATTAATAGTCATAATTAAAAGTGTTACTCATTAAGTTCATATGCTTTTCTATGTCAAGATATATTACTTGTGAGTTTCCTCTGTAAAACTCGCTGAGACGAAGAAAACAATGTCCCGAAGACCCCCAGATGGAAAAATGTCTATTTGTCAAACTTCTTGTCTGTATGCAAGAGTCACAGTTATGCTCTGATGGGATTCATTAACGTAGCGAATCTTTTTGAAATTGAATTATCCTTAAAAACCCTGTTTGCTTCTTATTTCTGTTAATTACTTCAATAGCAATGGCGAACAAGAATGCGAAACAAACAAACAAACAAAAAAAAGATGCAAAACAAAATGACTGTTCATGGTCACAAGATCTCATTACAAAGAAACTGAAAAATATGTTGCGGGTTTGAGATCAAAAACATATAAATATTTGATCAATCTCAATTTTCTATATCCGATGTCTTAAAACATCTTATTTGAGATAAATAATAACAATAAAGAAAACAGTCATGTTAAGGACCAAGATTTCAGATTTTCACATTTTTACATAAAAAATGTAATAAAAATAGAATCAGGTTTGCATTACAATATTTTTTTTGCTCCGCTTGAAGGACAACAACTACAATCAAATTTCTGCTAATTATTTGTAAACCTAATACTATTTAAATTTAGTATAAATAGTGCATAGTTCAAAGAAAAATTTCTTTCTGTAAGCAAAATTAGGGAAAAAACACAGGCAGCATACTGTAGCATTCGCCCAGTGTAATCAATACAAAGCAAACATTTAAGTTCAGACTATAGGATCCTGGTTTATAGTTTGGAAATGCATCCAGCTCAATAACAGACTACATTCCTCAACCAATCCTACCCAAGCAAAACAAACCGTTTTGAACGATGCTATATTGACATTGCAATCAAAGGCTAATTGGGACATCTAAACACTTTAGTGTTTGTTCACACTGATCTGCTCTTGAACACTATATTTTACCCCAACTCAACCATTGCTGTTATATTCCAGGATTTGATTTACAAACAAGTGGCTTGTAAGTTAGTAAATTAGTGCTTTTGTGCTAGAATTAATGCCAGTATATTGAGTTACCAAGAATAAGAAAACTAAAAAACATTTGGAGCTATCCATGATCCCTTAAATCTTGGTTAGAACCCCAGCTGAACAGAAGAAGCCCCATACAATGGCGCTGCCATCACCATGCTTTACTGTAGGTATGTTGTTCTTAATCTTGTTTTTGCAACAAAATGATTAATGTTCTACCATGGTTTAATCAGATGATAACATACAATTGAACACTATATCTTGTGAAGTTTGGGGAATATATGGTAGAATTTGTGAATATTTTAGCATGTACTAAACAAGATTCATAGACTACCGTGATTATCATGAGTTTACCAAAACTGGGAATCTAAACAATGGAGGAAGACAGTTTCTTATCATGCCATACTTTTCCCATAAGTTTCTTATGCTCAAATCTCCTCTGTAAATCATTGTGTTCATTCTGCATTTTGCGCCCAGCACTTTACGTTGTCATTACACCATTACACCACCACCAGCCTGAACCGTTGATACAAGGCAGGATAAATCCATGCTTTCATGTTGTTGACGCCAAATTCTGACCCTACCATCCAAATGTCGTAGCAGAAATCGAGCCTCATCAGACCAGGCAATGTTTTTCCAATCTTCTATTTTCCAATTTTGGTGAGCCTGTGCGAATTGTAGCCTCAGTTTCCTGTTCTTAGCTGTCAGGAGTGACACCCTGTATGGTCTTCTGCTGCTGTAGCCCATCCGCCTCAAGGTTCGACGTGTTGTGTGTTCAGAGATGCTCTTCTGCATTCCTTGGTTGTAACGAGTGGTTATTTGAGTTACTGTTGGCTTTCTATCAGCTCGAACCAGTCTGGCCATCCTCCTCTGACCTCTGGCATCAACAAGACATTTGCGCCCACAGAACTGCCTCTCACTGGATATTTACTCTTTTTCGGACCATTCTCTGTAAACCCTAGAGATGGTTGTGCGTGAAAATCCGAGTAGATCAGCAGTTTCTGAAATACTCAGACCAGCCCGTCTGGCACCAACAACCATGCCATGTTACCTTTCTTCCCCATTCTGACGCTCGGTTTGAACTGCAGCAGATCGTCTTGACCATGTCTACATGCCTAAATGCATTGAGTTGCTGCCATGTGATTGGCTGATTAGAAATTTGCGTTAACGAGCAGTTGAACAGGTGTACCTAATAAAGTGACCGGTGAGTGTATATTTAGCATATATATTAACATTAAATCTAAAAAGATTTTCAAATGTTAGTTTTATAAGGAGTTCGTTCCAGCAACTGGGGTAAAGATAATAAGGAACAATGAAATAAACCTAAACACAATGCTGGGAATGGGAGTGTGAAGATTAGAGTTAGAACAACCACCAATAGGCTGTGGTCAAAATAAATTCCAGTGTTTGAGCGAGTCTTAATGGAAGTTCTTCGTTAAAACTCCGGCAGTCTTAACTAATACACCATAACTGTTCTTGTACTGAGAAAAGGGAAGAAAAAAAAACCTTGCCATGAGTTTCAGCTATGCTTCGTTAAAAGCTTGGAATGTGTTCCAGGACAGATGAAGAGGATTTTTTTCCAAGCATGGTGCATGGAGACGACTTTTGATTAATCACTCAGTGAGCGTGGCAGCGAGAACAGAGCACAAGTCTGGTAATCATTTGAGACCAAATTACCACTCGCGGTTCATCAGGACCATATCCAGGCATAGGACAATGAATCGAGGACTTGCGTTGCCTTGGCACAAAAAATCCGGAATTAGACGGTTTGAACGAAACAAAATGAATCAGTAGCCCTTTTGAGGTAACGTCCGCCTTTTTAAACGCATGTTACACTTCAACACGTGTAAAATCCAGAAGAAGTATGTTAGAGCTTCAACCGACAGGCCATAATTTATATCAAAGCAACGCTTCGGTCATGTTCGGCTCCGCCGGAAGCAGCTACAGAGACGTATTCATGGATTTAATTACTCGATGCGTTTTGGCTTGTAAGGAATTAAAAATCCTTTGGTCTTTGGGACCTGGGTTAAATGCACGTCAGGGGTCTGTCCGGAAACAAATGATACATCCTGAAAGAGAAATGCGAGCATGCTTCTATCAAAAGAGCAACACTGACACTGTGTAGATATCTGAGCATTCTGGAGAAGTTTGTACCGCTTCAAGAGCTACAAATTAAAATAGTTATTAAACATACAGGAACTTGAACACAATGACCCTCAAATCCTTTATTGTCATTTTAGAAAGCCTTACAGATGAGAGACTCGTTCTTTATTACCAGCACAAAATCCTGTGCTTCCAAAGCTTTATTTGATGCCAAAGTTGCTCATGGTTTGAGCTTTGCAAACGCCTTTCCCAGCAACCTCGAAGGCTGCTCCCTTGTACGTGGCCACGCACTGGTTATCGGTGCGCAAATCGGGCTGCACCTGCTCCCACACTTTCTTCTTGGGGTTCAGCTCCTTATCAGGCTCGCCTGGATCAGACAGCAGAGAGACAAACAAGTAAGCTCATGTTGGTGGAATACAAGGCAGGAAAAAATGCAATCTGGATTCAATGCCAGCATGGATGTTCGAGGCCCGAGTCAAAACACAGACTGCTTTTGTAAGCTTCTAGAAATGTGCGAGGGAGCCAATTCCTTCGCTCGTTACCCGATTTAGTGCCGACGTCCCTCTGTAAAAGTAAGCGGTAATTAGAGGTAGGCTATTTCGATGGCTAAGTTGAAAAACGTTTTCTAATTCGTTACGTGCCACAACGGAGCCATAAAGCGGTTGCAGGCGCAATGTAGTAAAATAGCAGTTCTACCAACTGGTTTAGCCAATATGAAGGAGAGATGCTGGGAAATGGGGGGGATGGGATATGGGGAGGGTCCTTTCAGGGAATGCTCGTGTGACAAGCAACTTTTTCCAAATTCAGAACATTCCATTTTGTTTTACATTTTTTTTACAATGATCACATCTTGCCTACTGTATAGTCGATTGATTCGCAGTCGCAAAACGATTCCTCATAACATTTTTAAGCCACAATGTACAAAACATCACACAAACATATTGAGGAAAATGTATCAAAAAAACATTTCGGATCGATAAACCTAAATAAGTGCGACAGAAAGGACCACAGGTTTTTTCGTTTTACGTGTCGGCGAATCAAACGAAATCCAGCCTGTGTTCGATGAAGCGAAATATTCATTAACAAAATTAAATTTGAACAGAATCTCCCTGACATGCTCATGTGTAGGTCACGGATCACTGAAAGTAAAACTTCAATCGGGTGTTTATTCGCGCACGATGAAAATATTTATTGAAAGATCGTATCACATTTTTATGATAGGCTGTATATGAACTTGTTGGGGAAAAAACTGGTGGTTCTATGTGAAAACAGACAATGAGCACCCCCGTATAACCAAAAATGGCATGATCCTCGTTTCATAGCACCTCTGCGAAGATTCGAATCGCAAGATACAACTCCTATCGAAGAATCAAATCTTACGACTATTCGGGGATTCAGGGTCACCCATAATAAGTTGTGGCTACGCTTGTCCTAAGAATCTGACATGACACCTTGTGATACGACAGAGCCAAGAAGATGCAATGAATAGAATGAATCATCTTCCATTAAAACCCTGTAAGTCCATCGAGAGAACAGAAAGAGCTGCTTTGCTTTGGAGAACCCTAACGTGCCTTCAATCACGATAATAAATCCCTGGTTTGCTATTTGGCTTGTTAGAGATGCGTCGTAAATAAAAAAGCAGCTGGAGGAAGAATATAAAAGCCAAAAGCATGGAGATAAAAGTTCTGCAGAGATTACGAGGGCATGGGACAGAGACCCTCGAAATCCCGCACCTCCTCTGCACCGAACCGGCTCTCTGGGAATCCCTGCGGTTGGTTATTACACATTCGATCGCATGAACCACTCCTTCTTTTACAACTCCTAACTGCAAACTGCTGTAATGCTCAGGCATACTGAACTTGTTTCTTAAATCATCGGGTTTGAGTTCGAAAAGTGCTCTGGATCAGCATGACTTTAGTGAACGACGCCAAGCACCGTTTCAGAGCCGAGACCATTTCAAAAGCGACTCCCCGCCCGGTCTGCGCAGGTTTCGCATATATAAACCTTATTGTCTAAGGCTGGAGGGCACGTGCGCTCCCATTTCCTCAGGATGTGCCTGGCTAACAACAGAACGCCATCCGATTTCTCTGATTAGGTCACCTCTTAATTAGCATCCGCCGCCCGTTTAGCTCATCAATAAATCATGTGAACGAGCCTCAGAAGAATGAGTCGACTACGAATGCCAGCTGTGTTGTTCTTGGAATGGGGAAAAGTCGCATGCTTGGCACGTCAGCATCCTGTTTTGTTTGCCTGGGCAATTTATTCATTTCTTTGTGCTGCCTTTTTTTTAGTAGGATGATAGAATTACTCGTTTATTTTATTTACCCAGACAATTAGTCATTAGTGTGCCTTGATGAGCTTTGAGTTGGTGGTGAAAGCTGGATTTAATAAAGTGTGAAGTGGCGCTTGGGAGACGTTTTCTAAGAGCCTCATGAAAGCTGAAGAAGTAAAGCGAACGAGTGCTGATGTTTTATCACATCACCCCCCCCAAAAAAGGTCTGAACAGACAGAGAAGGGAGGCAAGTGTAGAACCGTCTCTGCACCTGGAAATCCCTGGAAGGTGATCCGGTCTCCAGGCTCCGCCCCGCTGGGTGGGTCCAAGATCTCCACCTTTTCTGGACTGCTGGCACACATGACCATGGCCTGAGACACAATTCCTCTCATCTTTGCCGGCTTGAGGTTACACAGGAGCACTGCCATGCGGTTCTGCATCTGTTGGAACAACGTGAATGAAGTTATCATTCAGTAAATAAATGATTGAGGCTCGATGGCGAAAACTAAAGATGCTGTTATATTTGTCACATGTACATTACAGCACAGTGGAATTCAGAGCCCAGGGTCCGCCATGATTGAAGCAAGGGTTAAGGGCCTTGCTCAAGGGCCCGAAAAGTGCCAGCTTGGCTATACTGGGGATTGAACCGCCAGTCAGTAACCCAAAGCCTTAACCACTGACCACTAATGTTGGGCTTCTGGTTGGAAGGTTGGGAGATTAAATCTGAGCCCCACTAAGCTGCCAATGCTGGGCCCTTGAGCAAGGCCCTTAACTGCTCACTTGTATAAATGAGATTTGCCACAATGAGCTTTGCTTGTGTGGGAGATGAATTACATTAGTAAGCAAATAAACAAACAAATAAATACATCTGTGAAATGTAAGCTCACAAACCTTAAAATAAAATACATTTAATTTAAAATGCATTTAATTTAAACTTTATAAAAAAAAATGTTAATGTTTATTGATTTGTTAAAATAAAATACATTTTGAAATTACAATATATATTTAAAAAAATATCCATTATGATTTGCATTTAATTTAAACTTTATAAAAAAAAATTCAATGTTTATTTATTTGCTTTTATGGTTTTTTACTTTATTTATTTATATAATTTTTTTTAAAATTCCGTTTATTTCCATTTTATGTCACCATTCAGTCGTTAAATTATTTCACCGCATGTGGCAATTTTGTAATAAGATAATAATAATAATTAAAGAAAAATATTATGATATGTATTTATTTTTTATCCGTTTATTAATGTTGAATGTTTATGAAATAAGTCCGTTTCCACTGTCCAATTTTGCAGCTAAAAAAATAAATAAAAAATTTGTCCCTCACAGGCATTTATTTGTCTTCTTCACCTTAAAAATTAATCTGTGCTGGAAACAAAAAAAAATCTTTTATAAGTTTTGAATAAAAAATTTCCCACCGGAAAACATGGCACCTTAGAATATTTTTTCCCCCACAATTTTATTGTTTAAATGCAGTTTTTAAGTTTGGTTATATATAGCAAACTTGTTCTTTGGGAACTCTCAGACTACAGGATAATATTGTATAATATAATGCCCATTTACTGATGCCATAAAATTATAAAACCAACATAACTATTTTTAGTAACTTGAATATAAAATATAACACTAAACCTGCTAACATCAATTTTTTACAGACTGGTTACGTGCATACAATAAGACTTACTGTATATGCAGTGTAAATAGACATGTTTAAAAATAAATGTCCTTCAGACAAAATCGATCTTTTGTCCGATCATTACTGTGTGAGCACCATGTGAGAGAGCGTCTGAGGAAAGTTCGAGCGGCGTCTTATCGGAAACAGTGGTGTAGTAATACGGAGCTTGGTGGGATGAAGGAGACAGACTTTGGTGGGTGTAATTAAGCTTAGCGACGGCGTGCCAGGGGTCCCCTAAACAAATCGTAAACTGGATGTTCCTGAACATGAAGTACAGAGAGCTTGAGTGCATGTGACGTGTGGCGAGTCGGGAGCGATCTGAACCGTGACGGCCGCGTGGCCACAGAGGATTTATTACCGTTCATAGGCTTAATAATACTGAGAGACCTTTCACTCGGTCTGTTCTGACATTCAGGGATCTAAAAAAAAAAAACCTCCAGGGCCCAAAAACGTATTTTTCTTTATATCCGTGAGCCGTTCCTGCTGCGATGATGTATTACAGCGCTCGTAGATTTCACAACTTACTCGAAAAACAGACGTCTGCAAAGAAACCAATAGTGAGTCACTGCTTTATGAAGGAGACAGTGATTTGTGGGAGTATTAGACTTCTACACAGAGCGGTGAGCAGACCCTCGAACATCTGATGGGCTGAAAGTGAAGGAGACTCGCTTGATGTTGAATGAAATTCGAATGAGTTGATGCACTAGAAGGTCTCATATCTCCAACTCCATTACACTCACCTCCAAAGATGGATTTGCTTTTTATTTCTCAGTCATTATTCCAAACATATTGAAGCTCATTGTCAGGGTTGGGCAAAGATCCATCAAAATGGATTTTAAAATAAAATACCAAATATCTTCAATAAATCAGACACATGCAACCAGTTAACAGCTCGAATATTCACATACATAATCCCTGTGATCTTCCAGATGAAGTTTAGTTTTAAATTAACCCACAGTTTTAAGTTTAACAGTTTGTGAATGAATTATAATTGCATCCTAATTTAGTTACTTGGTGTTTAGTAACGAGTGGCTACTTTACATCAGCAACACTGATTCAGTTACAAACACGACTGATGACACCTGCGTTTATAACAACTAGTTTCTCACTAATTATTAAAGAGAGAGAATGTAAGACAGGTGAAAAACAGAGAGACTGGAGAGAGAGAGAGAGAGAGAGAGAGAGAGAGAGAGAGAGAGAGAGAGAGAGAATGTAATATAGACAGCAGACAGACATAAAAAACTAAGTGAGAGATGGGGAAGTTAGAAAGAGAGAATAAAAAAAAAAAGAATGGAAGACAACGGACAAAGAGACAAAAATAAAATCCCAGAGAAACTGGAAAGAGAAAATGTTTAAAAAAGGAAGCGTAAGAGAAAAAAAGAGAGGGATGGGGAAGAGCAAAAGAGAAAAATTAAGAGAGAGAAAGAGTGAGAGAGAGAGGGAGAGAAAGAGAGAGAGAGAGGTGTGGGGAGAGTGAAAGAGAGAGACAGGCCAATAAACTGAACTATATGAAGAAAGAGACACTGAGTGGGACAAAAAGAGAAAGATTTCTATATGAGAGAGAGAGAGAGAGAGAGAGAGAGAGAAATTGCGAATGAGAGTCAGAATGATAAAGAAAGTGAAATGAAAAAAAGAAGTGTGAGGAAAGAGACAAAGACTGAAGCAGGACAAAAGAAAGAAAAGTGAGTGAGAGAGAGAGAGAATGAGAGAGAGAGAGAGAGAGAGAGAGAGAGAGAGAGAGAGAAGTGAGAGATGGATAAACTAAATGAGAGAGACAGAATGATAAAGAAAAAGACATGAAGAAAAGAAGTGTGAGGGAAGAGACAAAGACTGAAGCAGAACAAGAGAGAGAGAGAGAGAGAGAGAGAGAGAGAGAGAGAGAGAGAGAGAGAGAGAGAGAGAGAGAGAGAGGGAGAGAGAGAGAGAGAGATGGATAAACTAAATGAGAGAGGCAGAATGATAAAGAAAGAGACATGAGGAAAGAAGTGTATGAGGAAAGAGACAAAGACTGAAGCAGGACAAAAGAGAGAGAGAGAGAGAGAGAGAGAGAGAGAGAGAGGGAGAGAGAGGAAAGTGAGAGATGGATAAACTAAATGAGAGCGGCAGAACGATAAAGAAAGAGACATGAGGAAAGAAGTGTGTAAGGAAAGAGAGACAGAAATAGCTGAGAGAGGGATTTTAGTTTCTGTGCAGTTTAATCAGACGGGGGGATGATGATGATGATGATGAGGATGATGAGGATGATGATGAGGATGATATAAGCCCCTGCAGGTGGGTGTTTGGGGCGTGTGGAGGTGATTTACCTGCTCCAGAGGGACGTGTTTGACGAGGCCGCTGACCACGGTACGTGGCGCTGCTTCGCCCACGTCCACCTCCTCCACGTACAGCGAGTCTGCGTCTGGGTGCTTCTTCGCCGTGACGATCCGCCCCACGCGCAAGTCCAAGCGAGACACGTCCACCTTCGTGTCCTCCACAGTGGGAGGAGCTTTCTTCTCCTGCTTTTCTGCTTCGCACAAACACACACACAATTTCACTCGTTTGTACGCCGACGTGCCGCCGGCGCTGCAGTCCAACACCACTCACGCTAATTATAATAATTTGCACCATTACTTTAATGATCAGCTTTATCACCAGGATGATTATAGAGAACCCTTCTTACAGAAAACATCTCATCAGCACTGATACGAGCTGATCAAAGACGAGCTGACGCATGGAAGCTTATTTACTTAGGAATGTGCAACGTCTTTGTTGAGAAAGTGCAGGGGGGGGAGGGGGGGTATACAGGCAAAGAATCTTTTTTTTTTTTTACAGTGCTGTAATGTACATGTGACAATTAAAATCTAACCAAAAAAACAAGCGACTTACGAATTTCATTCATGAAACTGAGCAGCTATGGGGTTAAGGGCCTTGCACAGTGGCCCAGGAGTGGCAGCGTGAAGTCACTGAGATTTGATCTCACAAACTTCAGGGCCAAAGACCAGTGCCTTAACCATGAAGCTGCCACCTTCCTTCATTAGTCAAAAGGCTCAACGTACAAAAATATGCAGCTCAGTGGTTAAGATGTTGTACTTCTGATCAGTTGCGTATTTTAATCCCAGCGCCTCAAAACTTCCACACGCCAGAAGTCATGACCCAGTAGCGGGCCGTGGAAGATTCGCTACCGGGTCGCAAGGATGTTCTGGGGGAAATGTCTATTTTCACGGACCGGCCTTCAAAATGTGGTGGATTAATGCAACAACATAAAATGATGCCAGTATTTTCTAAATATAATAATAATCGTGAATCCACGGTGTTGTTGTTTGTTAATTTTGCAGGCTTGGGGGTTTGAATTTAGCGGTAATGTATTATGTGTTAGCGGCCGGAGCAGCTCCTTTTAAGAAGGTAGCGGATGGAGGTAAGACATGTGACCGAGGAATCATGACATGCATCAAGAGTGAGACATAGACAGATGTGGTGGAGAAAATCCTGTCATTTTCCAAAATAAAACATTGTTCAGAATCAAATAAATAAAATGTAAATTATGTATTCTTTCTGTGCGGCCCGGTACCAATTGACCCACGGACCAGTGCTGGTCCGGGACCACTGCTTTAAAGAACCATAGCCCACATTTACATACGGTGCCATTTCAGAATACATCATCATTTCCACACTTTTAACAGGCAATGAAGTAAATGAAGAACTGTTCTGATTATTCTGTATTTCTTTGTTGCATGCAGTTGCTATATACAGTAATCTGACTGACACACACACACACACACACACACACACACACACACACACACACACACACACACACACACACCAGCCGGTTTGTGAGAATATTTCCAAAACTAAACTGGTCCATGGAATATGAAAGGATGGAAACCCCTGACTTATCCCTTAAATTCTCAAAAGTATAAATGAGATAATTGCAGGTTGGCCTGGATAAAGGGGGCGACGTGTCATTTTTCACTTTTAAATGTTATTGATGTGCATTTTTGGGTTAGCTCAGAAAAATAAATAAATAAATAATCTTGTTGCGAAAATGCTATTTAAGGTGATTTTACTGCCGTCACAAGTGGAAACAGGCCCAGTCTGTAACATACCCGATCGGTATGCAGGAGTGAAAGCAGAGTGACTGGATTTCCTGAGGTGCTTTAATAGATTGAAGTTGAAAGTTTTATTTTTAGCTCATTGTTCCCTGGAGAAACGCGTCTCTGTGCGCACACATGGAAACTATGCGGCCCGTCATTTCCCCTGGAGTGAACACGAAACACTCCTACACACCGTATTGCTTTTCAGTACGATCACACACTCTAACACACCAATGTACATTTTTTTTAAACCAGTGCAGAGAACGTTTTTGCATCTCCAAACCCCATCGCATCGTTACCTACATTTACAACGTTTGGCAGATGCCTTTATCCAGAGCAACTTACGGTTATCTCAGTTTTTTTTTTTTTTTTTATACATGGATCAATTGAGGGTTAAGTAGTATCGGAATCCATGTTCTTCTGATCAGGAGTCCAACGTTTTATTTACCTTCTCCCACATTAAGTATTGGGACACCTGACTTTTCCAGTGAAATGTGGTTCTACCTATTCACATTTACGCCAGTTGGCAGATGCCCCTTTCCACTTATTCTTACACCTGAACAGCTATTGGGTTCAGGGCCTTGCTCATGGTGCCCGGGAGTAGCTGCTTGGTGTGCCTGGGATTTAAACTTACACTGCCTTATGCATTAAACTACCACCTCCATCTCAAACCACCACCTCCAGTTACCTGTTGTATTGCAATGAGGCCATATGCATAACAGAGATACTGGGAAAGTGGTAACTCTGTGGTTATGGTTTTGTTTTACTGATCGGAAGGTTGGAGAAGATTCGCCAAGCTGCCACTTTTGGGGCCCTTGAGCAAGGCCCTTAACCGTGTGTGTAATATGGCTGATCTTACACTCTGACCCCAACTTCCTAACTTTGTGCTGTTATGTACATGTGAGAAGTAAAAATCCTTCTTTTGTCTCTACTGTTGGAATCTAAATTTGATCATTTAACATTTTCCACTGACTGTCTGAATAGTCCATGCTGATTGGCTGGAAAGTATGCAGGCAGTCTGAAATGAATGGGCTCCCATATAAACAACTCTAACTACAATAACACGGTAGTTTAGCATACAATGTGTGACCGCTATGGCAAACATTCCCTCATGACTTTACCAAGATTAATGGATGCTTGTCATGTGGTGCATATGGAGATTTTGATTAAAGGGCCAAGACACAAGAACTACTAATACCAAGAAACGTACACAAAAAATACAAATAAATAAGTAAACAAAGTGCTGTGGAGGCACTGAAACTTAAGACCTGAAACAGCGATTTTAAGACCCTGACAGGTTTTCCTGTTTTATGCACATAATGTATGACTGAGCGTATTTACACTTCACTTCTGGGTTGAACACCATCAGATTGAACTGTGGCATTCGAGCTCAGAAAAATGTTGGCTATATTATAATTACACTTTCCTCACGGTCTACTCACTCACCTTTCTTTTCTGCTTTAGGTTTCGTCTTGGCCTCAGTGGTGTTGGCTGGAGGGGTTTTCACATTGGCTGGTGCCACAGGAGCGGGTTTAGCGGGCGGCTCCGAGGCTGAGGGCTTGGACACGCACTGAATGCTGGATTCTTCTGAAGGCATAGGCACTGTCACTGTATTCACACAAACAAAGAAAACAGACTGAGTAAAGAGGACAGACACAATGTGGGGGGGGAAACTAGTTGTATCCCAGGCAGAGTTGGAAGTAGTGAAGTACAAATACTTGGTTACTGTACTTAAGTAGAGTTTTCTGGTGTTAGTAATTTTACTTCACTATTTATTTTTCTGACAACTTTTTAGGGGTGTACACTTTCACACCCCTGTCCTCTACATCTGCCTCTTTCACACCAACTACCTGCATGTCTTCCCTCACCACATCCATAAACCTCCTCCTTGGTCTTCCCCTTTTCCTCCTACCTGGTGGATGCATCCTCAGCATTCTCCCACCAATATACCCCATGTCCCTCCTCTGCACATGTCCAAACCATCTCAATCTCGCCTCCCTCACCTTGTTTCCAAAACGCCCTGCATGTGCTGTCCCTTTAATAAACTCATTTCTAATCTTGTCCATCATCATCTTCAGCTCTGCTACCTCCAGCTCCACCTCCTGTCTTTTACTCAATGCCACTGTCTCTAATCCATACAACATCTCAGGTCTCACCACAGTCATATAAACTTTCCCTTTTACTCTCACAGATACTTTTCTATCACATGGCACAGGAAATAAGAAATATTTGTCTAAGAGTGAGCAAAGAAATAGTAAAGTTTCAAATGAGCTGTATGTGGTAGTAGTCGGATACCAAAACAAACTACAGGGGGGTTTGTAGAAAAACTTGATTTGTTTCTCGGTTCTTCAAGGGAAATGCGCCGTGTCTCGAAGAGTTGGACTGACGAACAAAAAAAGAGCAAATAAACAAAAGGATGTGATGCACAAAATGTTCGAAAACGCTGCTCTAACCACTCGATTTGTTTAGCGGCAGCGGCGTGTTCTCTACGCTCGGGCGAGTTTTGTGATTTCTACACACACTTGCCGAGGGACTGTTTACATTCCTCTGTCCTCTTATTTCTGACTAATGAACGAACGGGCTTGTTTTATTGAATTGTACTGAACCGCAAAACGAAATCAAAGCGATGCGGTTTAGGTGTGAAAGCATCTTCAATGCAATAAGCTAAAAAATTATTTCAATTCATTGCTGGTCTGTGTGGAGAAAAGAAACCAAGGAAAAAAGAATTTAGCTTGAATTACTTTCATTTTCGTCTTCAGAATGATGATGTAATCCTAAACACTGTGTTGACTGATATAGGACAATGCTGAACACCCCCCACCACCATCACACACACACCCACACACACACACACACACAAACCTGTAATTAAGAATAATGATCAGGTCTTTCTTTTTTCTCTTTTTTTATTAGTTTTTTCCATCTACTATAAGGACAAAAGTTTGTGGACATCTGAGCATAAGATTCATATCCTATATTTAGTTCCCATTTGCTTTTACAAGAACCTCAACTCTTCTGGGAAGATGTTCCACTAGATATTAGAGAGTGCTTGTGGAGATTTGTTTGAGATTCATTCAGCCACAAAGTTGTTAGTAAACTCAGGTACTGCTGTAGGGGAGATGTGGAGGTCTGTGGTGCAGTCAGTGGTCCAATTCATCCCAAAGGTTTCCAATAAAGTTGAGATTAGATCTCCAGAACAGAAGATCTTCAACTGCAACCCATGTTGAACATATTTTCATGGAGCTGGCTTTGTTCACAGGGCCATTACCATGGGTGGGGGGGGGGGCGCATAACATTTTGTTTTATGCTTATTAATACATCTTTTTAATGATGCTCATGTTTCAGTTAAACACACTAAGATGGATCGGTTTTAATTAGAATAGGAGTTTAAAATACCATTGTGGAGCGCATGAGCATGGAGAAATGAGATATAGAAGAACCTCAAAAGCTTCTGTTGAGGGCTTGCTCTTTTTTTTTTTTTTCCTTTTTGCTCATTTTGTTCATTTTAATGAACTCCAGGTCCAAGTACATGCTTCACATTCTTCTGAATGCTTACATTATTTACATTTTTCTCTCCTTGTCAACCTTCCTTTCCCTTCTTTCTTTATCTTCTCTCTCTTTCTCTCCAGTCCTCTCTTTTTTTTAATTAAACATGCTCCTGAGGTACCAGTGACCAGTATTCCTGTCCATTTCTTCTCTTCGAATCGGCACAATTTCACCCTGTGTAGCTGAGGATGGTTCCACATGCACGGTCTAAAGATCCATTAAGTTACTGAGCAACTCAAGAACTTTGAGGAGGGATTTGGATTGGAATTAATATAATTTATAATTAATATAACTTAATTGTACAGGACTTCTTTAGATATAGATGAACTTGGAAACCCAAAACCTGTTCCCTGTGCACAAAGTGAGCTCCTTGAAGATCTGGTTTACATTCTTTGGAGAGGAAGATCTTGAGTGGGCTGCTATAGAGCTCTGATCTCATCCCTCTTGAACACCTTTGGGATAAATGTGAACACTGACTGCACCCCAGACCTCCTCACCTCCATCAGTACCTGCCTTTATTAACACCCTTGAGGTTGATGAACACAACTATACATAAACACACTCTAAAATCTAGTAGAACATCTTCCCAGAAGAGTGGAGGGAATTATAAGAGAACATTGGGACTAAATGTGGAATACAATGTTTAAAAATCACACAAAACTTATGACCAGGTGACCCAATATTTTTGGAAATAAATTGAAATAAACGATGATTCGGATCGGCCTGTTTTCTTACAAACGAAGAGTAAAGAGCTTCCGTGTGACGCGTGAACTTCTCCCTGATCACTGATTAGGCTCGTACGCTCGAATTCACTGATGCACTCAGATAAATAACGGACAGAATATTAGAATGAATTGCAAACAAAACGTTTACAAGCTGTTCAAAAATACCAGACGAAATGAAGCCGTTTTAAAAAGTAGGGCGACGTCGACTATTAGTTCCCATTCGGCTGCTCTGGAATAAATTACTTAAGTGTTGATGGAGCGGTTGATTTTATTTGCACAGGAACGCGAGGCAGAGGACGGCAGGAAGGCGGAGTCAAGCAGAGTCGCTGTGGAGATTCTTTAGCAGAGCGAAGGAATTTTCCGCTTGGTTCTATGATGTAAGCAGATAATCCTATAGTGTCTATAATTAGCTCTGACACTGAGCACAACTTTTTAGGATTTCCAGAAAGAGGAGACACAAATACATCTGGTGATGCAATGTGGGCGGAGCTTATGATAAACATTAACCGTGCCTTCTGGGTATGGGTGAAGAAAAAAAAAAACATAACCAGCAAGCGAGAATTACTTTTTTAGAAAAAACTTCACCATTTTCTGTCACGACGTTAGCCGTCAATCAGAAAAAACGCTTGCAAGCGATTCCAACTTTCAAAGCCGACAGAAGACGAATGCTGTCGCGGGCAGTTTTTCCAGTTTTGAAAACGCTGACGTTAAGAATGCTGGATTTGGTTCGCTAACTAAAAAATTGAATAAACTGCGCAGCTACAATTAGTCTCAAGAAACGAGACAGCTGGATCACGTTCTTACTGAGAAGCTGCGTGTCATATAATGGAAAGGTTTCGCTCACTTTGCTCCAATTCCAAACCAGTTTGGAGCCAGGACCTCGTTTCCCAGTGCCACAAAATCCTCTGCTTACCCAGAATTCAGCTACAGCAATAAATCCACATGATCCCTGCAGAATCTTCAAAACGTTATTAACAAAAAATGTAAAAAAGTTTGATAATGTCATTAATTGAAGGTTTCTGCAGGTTTCACTAAGTCAAATTTAAGACTTTTTATGACCAATTAGAATAAAATTTAAGACCTACATCACGACATAAGAGCAACTGGCCTTAAACCCTAAAATCGTTTTTTAAAGCTAAGGATCGCTAAAATTAATTTTTTCCCCTTTTTCTTAGCGCCATGTCGACTTCTATAGTTATGTTCGTGGTGAAAGCTTAGTTTTAATATACAATTAGATAGAAAAATTTTAATAAAATGTTTAAGATTACTTTTCGCTAAAAACTTTAATACTACATTTGGGTTTACCTGCTAAAAAAAAACTTTAAGAGTGTTGAGAATAAAACAAGTTTCTCCAAAAGCTATAGGTATTACAGTCCATCAAAACATGCTTAATGGACATCGGGATTTCACAGGTTCGCACTTCCACTTAACTGAAATATAAAATATATACAATCCGAAAAAGAGATTCGCACCAATACCAGAAAGCTGATTGGCTGCTGCATGTTGGTATCAATTGTAGTTGTACAAACAAACATAAAAGAAAAAACAATTCTAACAAATTCTAAAGTGTTGTCTTTGATTCAGCTTTAAAGTTTGAGTTACATAGACATAAAAAGTAGGATTTTAATTATTTAAGAACAGTGAATCCAAGACTTTTTAAAGCCTAAATTTTTGATTTTTACATTTTATAGTTTTTTTTATTTATTTAATTTATTAATTTTACAGTTTCTTTTTTAAGTTGAATAAAGTTGGATTTTAGCTTTATGATGTTGTTATAAAAAAAATGCAAATCCGTTGTAAGGTTCTCCTCAGAAATTTTGGGTTTCTTCCCAGCAGGAACACTGAACACTGAACACTGAACAACTCTTTACAGTGTTTAATTTGGCATTTGATTTCCAGGCTTTCAGTTGAGAGGTTATTTACCTCCTCTCCTTCTTTCCTTCTCCAGCAGTTGCTTCTTTAGGTCCTCGATCTCCTTCTTCAGCTTGCCGTTCTCCACCATCAGCTTCTTTTCTTCTCGCACGGTGGCCTGCACCACTGCGTCCGAATAAACACACATTCAGAAAAACATTACGATCGTGACACGTGCTTGGTGAGCTCTTATTTATACGTGTGGGTCCGATGGACAGATTTCCCACTCACTGGCTTTTTCCTTCAGCAGCTGGACCTGCTGTTTGAGGTATTCGATGATCTGATCCGCCTCGGCTGCCCTCTGCTCCAGTCTCGCCAGAGTGGGGGTGTGGCCTGACATCCTGAACAAGGAGCGTACTAAGAACCTGGAAAAACAAAAGAAGAAAAAAAAAAGATCAAACTCGGCGGAAATGTTTCGAGACTCCTCATAAAATATTCGAGAGGTCACATGTTGGAAACCGAGGAACACTGGAGCAGCCGGGTTGTGTGCGAGTGTGTGTGTGTGTCCGACGTTTCCGAAAAATATAACGGCCCACACTTTTTTGAGCAGCTGTCCAAACACTGCATCTCTCCAACTCTCTCTCACACACACACACACACACCTGGAATCTCCATTGTTATTTACAGGCTTAATATAAATGATTATGGCTGGAAGAGATGAGGATCCTGAACGGCGGCTGCACGTGAAAAACCCGCCTGCGTTAACTAGATCCAGGACGAGGCCTGATCTAACCCGATGCCGCAGAGACACATCAAACCAGATGCCCCCGAAAATGAAATCCGTTGCTTTGTTACAGATCTCAGGCAGGACCATCTGCTACGTCGACTCGTGAGGTAAAGATGCTTTTTTCGGGCTTCAAAAGTCTTTTGGACGTATGAATAGCGCTCAACCGAGAAAAAAGGCCTGGAGGAATAATAGGAATACCTCTGTCAGGAAGTTCTCTCAAAAAGAACGGAAGAAGAGAAGAAAGAGGGGTCAAACTGTTTTACAAGATCCAGGAAGGGAGAAGAAAGCAACTTAACGCATAGTACAGGGTGGTGCTGCAAAACAACAGCTGGCGCGGGGTGGAAATGAAAAACACGAGAAAGAGCTGGAGTCGATAATGCGAACGGATCAAAGTCTGGCGTGTTTTTTGTTTTGGTTTTTTTTTTTTCACCCCCGAAAGCCCTTGAATCGATTTGAAGCAGTGGAGGAATTTTACGAGCGCCATGATGGTTTTGTTTGCGTAACTTTTCTCGAACGTGGCCAAAAGTCTCCACTCGCCGGTTACTACGAGTGAGGTGTGTGTGAGGTTACAGCTTTTAAACATTGTGGAGCACGTGTGAATATGTGACAAGGCCCTGCGTCACACTGCTTGATCTCCTGTGAGCGTTCAGACCACCAGGCCAAGATGTCGGTGGAGGAAACAGTCACCCGCTGAGATGCCATTAAAACAACTTTTAGCAGTAGCTACAGCAAATGGTCAAAAGTATATGTGGTATTGAATAATCAGGGGGGATTTTTTGTCTTTTTAAAAAATTATTAAATCGCCTGATTGTGCTGCAAATCAGGCTGATCATTACGCAGGCGCATCTGCTTGTAGGTTCGGCACTTGTGAGAAAACATACCTCTTCCACACCAGCAGGTGGCAGTAGTCTATATTCAATATCCAAACAGGAAAACCGGAAGATCTAGAACGGTGAATCTATAAAGCAAGCAGTGTTTATACACGCTGCTAAGTTGAAAAGACTTCATACATACATACATACTGGTCAAGAGTCAAGTCAAGAAGCTTTTATTGTCATTTTAACCAAATGAAACTTGATGCTACGTCACACAAGGTCGCGCTACGTCACACAAGTCACACAGCTAACGACTAAAGTAAGTGTCCTCACCACATAAAGTGCATCGTGTGCAACTGAGTGTAAGACAAGACAGCATACACAAAACCCCAAAGAACCCCACCTGTAAATCTGCTGTAGAACGTGTAAACAACAGTGTAATTGTAAACATAAACACAAAATGTGCAAAACAGCAGCAGCAGGCGCCATTTTGGATCCGGAGCAGCTGCTGCAAGCTACTGCCGCGCCGCCATCTTGGATCAATTAAGAGCTAACGAAAGCTGACTGACGCTTAAACCCCCTCAAAATAATATTTGGAGAGAGAATGAGAATAATATTTGGAATGTGTTAGGAGGGCTTACTTTCTAGCTTGAGGAAACAATTGTAAGGAAGGTTACTCTCTAGTGTGCGCTGATCAGGAGATTGTAATCGCCCCAGTGTGTCAGTAAAAACACGGTACAGGATTAATTGTGTGGTGGGATTCTTGCGGTCATCCGCTAGCTGCTGTTCGGTAGGTTTTGTGATGTCAAAAGGGTACTGGTGCTCAGTGTTCTGGCCTTTAAAGCTCCTGATGGAGAAAAGTGCACTGTGACGTCTCTGAGGTAACTTATCATGAGTGGTAAACTGTCCCTCTAGTGGTGAAGCGTGGAATTACAACTGAAGGGGAATCCTTTTCTAATATTTGGAGAGAAAGAATAAGAATAATGTTTGGAGAGAGAGAATAAGGATAATGTCTGGAGAGAGAAGGCGAATAATATTTAGAGAGAGAATGCAAGTTTTCCAAACTGTTCTTGATCCTTTAACCAGCTGTAGTTTAGGCACGGGTAACAAAACACATCTCTGTATTGGCATCGGACACAGAGAAGGAAAAAATGAGAGAGAGAGTATAAGAGAAGATAAAAGATTGAAAGAGAGACACAGAGAAAGAGAAAAATAAGAGAATGAGAGGATAGGAGGGAAAGAGAGAGAGAGAAAGAGTCTGGCCTGTCAAACAACAACAAATGAAAGTAAAAAAATACATGCAATGCGTTAATAATTAAAGAACCAAAAAAAAAAGAGAAGAAAAAGAAGAAGTGATGAAAATTTGCAGTGGAATTAAAAGAAAATTAGATTTTCTCTTCGTTTTTACTAGGAGACCGAGACCTGTTCCAGCATGGCAATACCCCTGTGCACAAAGTTCTCAAAGCTCTGACCTCAACACGACTGAACACCTTTGTGATGAACTGCACCCCAGGCCTCCTCACTTCACCATAAACAAACCGAGCCGTCTGCCCTTCTTTCCCATGTTACTGCTAATGCACCAATTACGCTTTACACCCAGACCGCTATTATTTATTATTATTAGTTAGCAGTTATTAGTATAACATTATATCACTACAACAACAATAAAGTCTCTAAGTCTCTACATCAGCATCTGACTTTTTTTAACACCCAAATCTACACAAGCACACTCCAAAAACTCTTTTTAGGTTGTTTAAAAAAACACAGGTGTCCACAAACTTTTGGCCATAGTGTGTATCTATAGAAAGTTATTGAATTTTGTACTAACAATAAGAATATAGTTACAATTGTAGAATGTTATTGCCTGCATAATCTAACTATAGAAACAAGTGAACGTTCTGAATAAAACTATAATTCTTTATCACTCCCATGTAAGAAGGTTATCAAAGTGTAGATCCAAAGAAAAGGTTTCTAGAGCACTATAGAAAATGAAAGAGAGAGACAAGAAGAATTTAAAACAGAGAAGGAGAAAATAAGAGAATGAGAGATAGAGATAAAAAAAAAAAGTCAGAGAGATATTTATAACACAGAAAGAAAAGAGATCAAGAGAGGGAGAGAGAGAGAGAGAAGAATAGGATAGATAGATAGATAGATAGATAGATAGATAGATAGATAGATAGATAGATAGATCGATAGATCGATAGATAGGAAGAGACATATTGATAGAGACAGAAGGAGAGAAAATAAGAGAATGAAAGACAGACAGATAGATAAATAGAGAGAAAGAGAGAGATTTAGAGGATGGAAGAGACACACAGACAGACAGATAGAGAGAGAGAGAAAGAGAGAGAGAGAGAATTAGAGGATGGAAGAGAGACACACAGACAGATGTGAGAGAGAGAGAGAAAGAGAGAGAGAGAGAGAGCGGTGACTGGCCCATAAAACAACAAAATACTGTACCAACTTGTTTTGCAGTTTCCACCACATTAAATGTAACTATAACCAGATCGAGAGCGATAAAGTGAATAATAACATGCAATTTTGCCTCTTTTATATTTATTTATATTTTTTAAAAACGCATTCATCGGTCGTTAATAAAAATTTGTGCCATTAAAATGAATTTCCCCGACAGTCCTAATATACATCATTTCTTTCATGCAGCACAGAGTGAACAGATTTCTGTTACTCAACCAAATCCAACAGTGACAGAAACAAAGTGAATAATAACATGCAATTTTGCCTCTTTTATATTTATTTTTATTAAAAACGCATTCATCTGTCATTAACAAAAATGTGTGTAATTAAAATGAATTTCCCCGACAGTCCTAATATACATCATTTCTTTCATGCAGCACAGAGTGAACAGATTTCTGTTACTCAACCAAATCCAACAGTGACAGAAACGAATTATGGTAATGAAAAAAAAGCAGATAAAAAAAAAAAAAAAATTTAAAAGAGAAAGAAGAAAAAAAAAAGATTTACATTTAAAAATGGTCTTTAATATTGAAACAATGTTTCATGTTCTGAAATATTTTTCATTTCACTTTATCATTGGCTTCTTCACCCTGTACACACGAGCAGAGGAGTGTGTTTCAGTGGAGCTTACTGTCTTTTTAAGACATGTAGAAGGTTTTTGGACATAAGGCACCAGTGAAAAGTGTGATAGTGCACTAGATATGGTGTGAAGAAAACCACATTATTTATAGATAGATAGATAGATAGATAGATAGATAGATAGATAGATAGATAGATAGATAGATAGATAGATAGATAGATAGATAATGAACTAAGAAGAGAAGAATCAGACCGTGGTGTTTACACTGATCTCTATTCTTAGTGCACTTTCATTTTAGGAGTCTACTGATGTAATTTCTACTCAGACCCAAATAACTCTCTGCCCAACACAAAGTGCACTATATAGGGCACACACGCCATTACTTCAAACTGAGTGTAGTGCACTTGTGCAGGAAGCAGAAAGCCGATTGAGACTGTTCCTACAGCACCCTGTCTCAACCTAACATTAGCAACGTTACATTTACTGCATTTCTCCCGATGGATCGTCCGGTTCAACCGAGCAATATGTTTTTTAACAATAAATACACATAATAATGAGATTAAATATTACAATAAGTGTTGTGGCACTTACATACACGGGCAATCAAACTTGCTAACGCGGTCAGGCTGCACTCACGGTTCCTCGTTCACAGCGTCGCAGAATGATGACGCAGGAGTTTTCTATTATGTGAACGCGCACTGTTTATTATCAGTTTATAGACTATAGTTCATTTTCTAGAGTTGATATACCTAAAATTATTTCTTTTTGTTTGATTTGACTATAGGATACTAAATTATATATAAAACGTACCAAATTAGGTGAAAAAAGTTTTTTAACAAATCGATAAATAAATACATCCATAAAAAAGTATTATTGAACACCAAAAATGGCAGGCAATAATAAAAAAAAATCACATTATCTATTTTTTATATTTTATTTTCAATGTTATTATTTTATCTATAATTTAAATATTTTTTAAAATAAACTTCTAAAGTTAAATTTCGTATATTTTATGTTTCTTACAAATTGATCAGTTTCCATAATAATAATAATAATAATAATAATAATGATAATTTATTTCGAACATTTCCGAAATTTCTTTGGCACTTTATTTATAGGAAGCGTGCTTAACCGGAGTCGCTGAGTGATGACGTCAATGCACATGACCACATTTTCTGTTTATACCGGACTCCGGAAATAATTTCACAAATATCAGAGGAGTAAAGTAGAAGAAGGGGTATGGAGCAATCGGTTTAGTGTTTTGTGGAAAAGGTAATGCCATATAAGATCTTGGTTTATTCTGATAATTGTGATCTTTTCATTTTGAAAGGAAGATGTATATAACGGTGTTGATGCTTTGAGCCAATGTCCATTCATCAGCTGGAGATGTTCTGGTCCATATGCAATTAACCCTGCAATTCTCTCTCTCTCTCTCTTTTTCTCTTTCTCTCTCTCTTTATATATATATTTTTTATATATATATTGCAGCACATAATCATGGTATGTGCTTTTTGAGCATCATATTTTACATTTAGTCCCAATTTGCTCCTATAATTCCTCCACTCTTTTGGGAAGATGTTCTACTAGATTTTGGAAGTCAGGCACTGATGTAAGTGAGGTGAGGAAGCCTGGGGTTCATCCTTAACGTTTTCAATAGGGTTGAGATCAGAACTCAAAAGCAGGAGATCCTCCACTCCAACCCATGTCAACCATGTAGTTCATGGAGTTTGCTTTGTGCACAAGGTCATTGCCATGCAGAAACAGCTTTTGTGTCTTCTTGTTCAAAGTGATTGGAAAATTGAATGTTTTACTGCATCCAAAGACATTCTTTACAATTGTGTGCCTTCAGCTTTGTGGTAACAGTCTGGAGAAGAACTACATTTGGCTGGAAAAGTCAGGTGTCCCAATAATTTTTTTATTTTATAATGTAAATGTAAGTATATGTACAACAAATAAATATAAAGGTTATAGCAGTGATAAATGGGCAGACACTGTTAAATAAGTACAACAAAAAAATAGATATAAATGCTATGGCAGTAAAAAAATGAGCAGAAGCTGATGAGCAAGTACACTAAGTAGTTTTATTTATATATATATTATATATATTTATATATTACACTGTACATATATGTAAAATATTAGTGCAAGTATATATGTAAGGTACAAAATGTGTAGAGAGTGAGGGGTATATAAATGTGCAATATGCAATATGACAATGTATATACACCTGTACAGAAGATATATACAGTGTTTATACAGTGTTCTAACGTTGTTGTGTGGAGTTCAGTCGGGTGATGGTGGATGAAAAACGCTGGCCCTGAACCTGCTGGTTCTGGTGAATATGTTCCTGTATCTCCTTCTTGATAAGAGGATTAAACAGTTAAACAGTTTGTGATTGGAATGTGAAGGATGATGTTTTGATGTGTTGAGATATATACCGTATATATAGGCCCAATGGTTTTAGGTAGTTTTATATTTTCAGGATATAAGCCGCTACTTTTTTCCCCACACTTTGAACCCTGCAGCTTAAACAGCGAAGCGGCTAATTTATGGATTTTTTCTTTTTTACAAGTTTCAAGCCAAAAAACTGAACCCTATAACATTAGACCAATGAAATTGCTAAACGGGTTCAGGTGAACCAATGAAACTCTTTCTATTAAATCAGATGCTCTCTCACTGAATCGGGCCGTACCTCATTATAAATATGGATGATGTTCCTCTGACGTTTGACCTGCCGCTCACTCTGACTGTCTACAGGAAATGTGAATCATTCGTCACGCTGAAAACAACCGGGCATGAAAAAACACTTCACCTGTGTTCTGAGCTGCACGGCATCCCAAGCTGCTTGGCAATTTCCCCGTAGCCCTTTCCAGCCTTGTGGAGGTGTACAATTTTGTCTCTAGTGTCTTTGGACAGCTCTTTGGTCTTGGCCATGTTAGTAGTTGGATTCTTACTGATTGTATGGGGTGGACAGGTGTCTTTATGCAGCTAACGACCTCAAACAGGTGCATCTAATTTAGGATAATAAATGTAGTGGAGGTGGACATTTTAAAGGCAGACTAACAGGTCTTTGAGGGTCAGAATTCTAGCTGATAGACAGGTGTTCAAATACTTATTTGCAGCTGTATCATACAAATAAATAGTTAAAAAAATCCTACATTGTGATTTCTGGAATTTTTTTCCCCCCTCTCTCCCTTCCTCTATGTCTCTCACAGTGGACATGCACCTACCATGACAATTTTAGACCCCTCCATGATTTCTAAGTGGGAGAACTTGCAAAATAGCAGGGTGTTCAAATACTTATTTTCCTCACTGTGTATATATATATATATATATATATGTATGTGTGTGTGTATTTTTGCTCCTCACAGTATATAGTATTGATCCTGGAATTGAAAGCCTGTTTTTGTTTTTCTTCTCTTCCTCCCAGTGTTCATTCTCTGACCTGAGGCAGTGACAAACAGATAGACCATGCAGCCCCTGACAGATGCCGAGCTCGGGGCTTTCACCTTTTTCGCATCCCCGCTTCCTCATGATGTGTGTGGCAGTAATGGTCTCCCCCTGACCCCCAACTCTATCAAGATCCTGGGCCGCTTCCAGATCCTTAAAACCATCACGCACCCAAGACTGTGTCAGTACATCGACATTTCACGAGGAAAACATGGTATGACCTGTACAATTAGCATTCATGTTGATGTTAATGAATGTCTTAAGAAATATGGGTTCCTTTTGTGCTGGTTGGATCTTTAGCCATTAAATATACTACTTTGGTGTATACTGGTTGAGGTGCATGTATTAGACATACTGAACACTGCTCGAGTCTGTGGCTAAAATTGTACACGATTTCTAGTTTAAGTGTTTGTGGAAAAAAAAAAAAAATTGTGAGCCAAATTTGGATGTGGTACAGTGGCATTACATTTTGCCTTCACTTGAACTAGGAGACACAAACCTGTTCCAGCATGACAATACCCCTGTGCACAAACCCAGCTCCATGAAGATATGGTTTACATGGGTTGAAGTGGAAGAACTCCTGCTACAGAGCTCTGAACTCAACACCTTTGGGAGGAATGGGAATGCTGACTGCACCCCAGGCCTCCTCACCTCAACTACATCAGTACCTGATTTTTTCTGACACCCTTGTAGCAAAAATCTCCACAAGCACACACTATCTAGTGGATCTAGTGAAACATTTTCTCAGAAGAGTGGAGGACATTATAACATTGAATAGAGACTAAATGTGGACTGGGACATTTCTAATTTCCACACTGTAAACTGCATGTTTAGTTCCTGCCAAGCAGGCGCTTTGGTGCTTTTCTGAGTTAAACCTGTTTTTGTGTTTTGGATTTTCTCCCCTCCATAACCCAGAGCGTTAGATCACATGACTGGACATACTATTTCATGGAACCATCAATTATGCTACATCAGTCCAGCTCTGGAGCAGAAAAGCATCCTCACAGCACTACTATACCACCACCATCTTTGATTAAATCTTATTATAGTGTGATCCTGTATTAGCATTTTTCCCCCTGTACACCAGATGTCCACAGATCATCATCCCAAAGGGCTTGTCATGACGATTGAAAGACAAGTTTTTATGTTTCTCTTGGTTAGAAGTGACTTTCACATTGCAACTCTCTCATTTACACAATAATTGTCTCTTATTGTGGTTGCTGGAATCCCCAAAAATTAGAAAGGGCACTCTTTTCATTTTGATATGCAAAATGTCTTCTTTTTTTTTTTTTTGTCTAGATTTGTTTGAATTTTCTTTTAATCATAGCGCCGTGTACTGTGTACCAAGACTTCTCTTAGCCAACTTCGTTTAGCAGGAGAGGATTTATTTCAGTGATTTTTAGATTTCACAGGAAAGAGGTAATTACACCGGGGTGTGTTTTAGCCTAATTAAACCCAATAATAGAAAAAGAAAAGAAAAAAATTTGCATTTTGTGTTGCATTGGCACGTAATTTCTATTTTAATGTGTTTTGAAACAAACAGTTAGAGGGGGGCAAATACTTTGACTTATTTTCCCCTCTTTGTATATAACGCAAGTATATTTTGTGACTTTTTTCTCCGTCACTGTGTTTGCAGAAAGACTCGTTGTTGTCGCTGAGCACTACGAACGCAGCCTCAAGGACCTTCTCAAAGCAGTCAAACCCATCAGGTAATCGAAAAGACACTAACCAGACGTTCATGGCACGTCATTTCTCGGTTTAATAAGTATTTAGTCTTTGTTAAAAAAGGATGCGCTCGCTTTGCCATCACCCAGAGCACTATTATAGAGTTCATATTGTTCTAGACTATAGATATAATACATAATATATATATATACACACACACACACACACACACACACACACACACCTATAGCTGTTATATGAATCTGGAATAATTTGAATGGTTTGCTGAAATTATTGGTTTCAACTATGAAGTTTTCTGGAAGCCCCAACCCTGCTTGTGAGAGAGCTGGGGTCAGAATGCAGTGTCAGCCATGATGTAGCACCCAGAGGGGTTTATGAATATTATGGTCGTGTTAACAAATGTTATATAATGTCAATATAATATCAATATGTCAGTATAATGTACAAACTTCTTTGCTGTAACTTATGCTGAGTTGGCGGATTATTTGCTGAACAGCTTGTACATTGAAATAAATCAGATGGATATCGTGAGATCAAAATCTGTCTGAATTTTCACACACAACCGTTACTATGAAATAGTAAAAAAATGCAAGATGCTTATGCGCTCACATGTGATGCCATTGATGCCCAATAAAGAACAAAACAAAAAATCTGATACACATCTTCTCTTTGTAGCTCCAGGTTGTCCAGACTTCCAGCTTGTCACACAGCATCCATTATTACATCACCCATAATCACTGAATTAGGCAAGGACCTGACCTTCTAATCAGTAACCCATAGCTTTAAGCTTTGAGCTGCTCATCCCCTCAGGATTAAGTAGGTGCCTTTGCTGCCTGTATTGTTCATCAGTGAAGCATACAGTAAATGTAGATCTAGAAATCTATCGACAGCCTTTCACTGTTGATCTGCTCATCTGTAAATCAGAAGTATAAGATTTCTGTGGTAAAATAGAACACAAAGGTTTGAAAAGTAGCGTTAATAGAAAATACTCAGCGACAGGGTGGCGTGAAACTCACCCCCAGTGTGAAGACTGATTCTTTTCCTATAAAACACTCCTCCCACCGTCCCACTAACTGTTTAAACTCATTCAGTTTGGTTTATTCAGGCCAACTATAACTATAACTGTATGTAATCATTAATTCACAGCATATCCTAATATATCTTTATATACAGTACAGACCAAAGGTTTGGACACACCTTCTCAAGAGTTTTCTTTATTTTCATGACTAACATGTGAATTAACACATGTGGAATTATAAATGGAATTATATACATAACAAAAAAGTGTGAAACAACTGAAAAATGTCATATTCTAGGTTCTTCAAAGTAGACACCTTTTGCTTTGATTACTGCTTTGCACACTCTTAGCATTTTCTTGATGAGCTTCAAGAGGTAGTCACCTGAAATGGTCTTCCAACAGTCTTGAAGGATTTCCCTGAGAGATACTTGGCACTTGTTGGCCCTTTTGCCTTCACTCTGCAGTCCAGCTCATCCCTGAACCATCTCGATTGGGTTCAGGTCTGGTGACTGTGGAGGCCAGGTCATCTGGCGCAGCACCCCATCACTCTCCTTCTTGGTCAAATAGCCCTTGATGCCTTCAGTGTGACTCTACAATTTTCATAGTCATGAAAATAAAGAAAACTCTTTGAATGAGAAGGTGTGTCCAAACTTTTAGTCTGTACTGTATATATATATTGCTATCTGTATATACACTGCATTTTGTACTTTAATTTATATATATATATATACACACACACACTCACACACACAATATTTAAGTATATGTTCTCGGTACTTCGAAAAAAGTGAAACTTGGATATATTTTATAGTAATCAATGTGCAGCTTGTGTAGCAGTAGAGATTTACTGTCCTCTAAAAAATAACTCTACATACAGCCGTTATTGCCAAAACAGCTGGCAAATCTGAATACACTCTAAATGATAACAGCTGTATGTCGTGTAACATGTCCTATTCATCATGTTCATGTTTTTGTCTGCTGGAAAGAACCATACAAATTTGTGTATCTTGTATTAGAGCAGTTAAAATGTAGTGCTTTGAGTACAATTCTCTTATACTGACCACTTGATGTTCAACATGGCAACTTATGGCAAAGACTCTCTGAGGATTTGAGAATTAGAATTGTTGCACTCCACAAACATGCCGAAACGATAAGAAGATCGGTATCACCCTGAAACTGAGTTAAACTACATCATGGCATGATTATGGAGGAGTGGAAGAGGATCCCAGCAACAACCTGGTGAATGCTATACCCAGGAGGATTAAGGCAGTGCTACATCACAGTGGTGCTCACATAAAATATTGACACAGTTTTGACATGTTTACTGAGGGTTGCCAGATATTTGTTGCCAGATATTTTGACAATAATGGCCATATATAAGTAATAAACATTTGTGTGTGTGTGTGTGTGTGTTAAATATAGTTTTTTTAGGTTAGAAGGGTGCACAAACTTTTGCACTCTTGAGCCTATTTCAGTTCACATCTGTTACTGTCAGTGTAAATTTTTTTTATCAACTTTTTTGAAATTATACAGTTTTTATTTTACTTTTATTTACATGTGGGATGTTTTTTGTTTTGGATGGAGTTCTATAAATGTATCTTGTCAAGGTGGAGGTTTTACTTCAAGGCAATGTTCGAAATCAGTTCGTACATTTCGCTGTGAACAGTTTATTTTGTGCGCATCCCGAATAAACGCGCTGCCGAACCAGAACATGTGCGGGCCATAATGAAAACTCACTGCCATGTGGCCAAAAGCATCTGGAATCATTCAGTGATTAAAGATGCTGTGTGACAAGCTGGAAGTCTGTACAACCTGTAGCTACAAAAAGAAGAAGTGTGTCAGATATGTTGTGTCGCTCCTTATTGGGTATCAGTGGCATAAAGTAGATTCTAGTTCTTGCGCATTCTAAGATGCATTTCTGCACAACACGGCTGCAGAGAGTGGTTCATTAGGTGTAAAGGTTTTATATAAAGTGAAAGTCTATGCTACATTATAGAGTATTTAATAAAAAAAAATGAACTATAGAATTTACAAAGAAGCCTGGAGAAGGAGGCAAAAAAAGGTCTACGCGTATGTTGTGTGTGTTCTAGTGCGGAGAAGGTCCTGCAGGTTGCTTATGAGGTGTTGGAGGGACTGGCATTTATTAACAGACACGGCCTGGTTCATCGAGCCCTCAGCCCTCATAATGTGCTCCTGGACTGTAAGGTACAATCACACACCATCGTCACTGTAAACACATCCATCAAATGTAACAATACTGCTAGTTACTGTGTAATAATAGATTTAGAAAATAGTCAATTGAAAGACAGAAAGATGGATAGAAAAAAGACAGACAAACTGACTGATCGATAGAGAAACAGATGGATAGACAGACAGGCAGACACACTGACTGATAGACAGAAAGACAGACAGACAAACTGACAGACAGACAGACAAACTGACTGATAGACACAGACAGATGGATCGACAGACAGACAGATAGATAGATAGATAGATAGATAGATAGATAGATAGATAGATAGATAGATAGATAGATAGATAGACAGACAGACAAAGAAAGAAAGAGCGACAGACATACTGACTGAGACAGACGGATCGACTGACACACAGACCGACAGATGGATAGACTGACACACAGACAGACTGATGGATAGACTGACACACAGACAGACTGATGGATAGACTGACACACAGACAGACAGACAGACTGATGGATAGACTGACACACAGACAGACTGATGGATAGACTGACACACAGACAGACTGATGGATAGACTGACACACAGACAGACTGATGGATAGACTGACACACAGACAGACTGATGGATAGACTGACACACAGACAGACTGATGGATAGACTGACACACAGACAGACTGATGGATAGACTGACACACAGACAGACTGATGGATAGACTGACACACAGACAGACTGATGGATAGACTGACACACAGACAGACTGATGGATAGACTGACACACAGACAGACAGGCAGTTCAAGAAACAGACAGACAGACAAAGCATCAGAAATAAATCGGACAAATAGATAGACAGATAGATAAAAGACAGACAAACTGACTGATAGACACAGACAGATGGATCGACAGACAGACAGATAGATAGATAGATAGATAGATAGATAGATAGATAGATAGATAGATAGATAGATAGATAGATAGACAGACAGACAAAGAAAGAAAGAGCGACAGACATACTGACTGAGACAGACGGATCGACTGACACACAGACCGACAGATGGATAGACTGACACACAGACAGACAGATGGATAGACTGACACACAGACACACAGACAGACTGATGGATAGACTGACACACAGACAGACTGATGGATAGACTGACACACAGACAGACTGATGGATAGACTGACACACAGACAGACTGATGGATAGACTGACACACAGACAGACTGATGGATAGACTGACACACAGACAGACTGATGGATAGACTGACACACAGACAGACAGGCAGTTCAAGAAACAGACAGACAGACAAAGCATCAGAAACAAATCGGACAAATAGATAGACAGATAGATAAAAGACAGACAAACTGACTGATAGACAGACAGACAGAAAGAAAGAAAGACAAACTGACAGACAGGCAGAGAGACAATGTGACCAACTGACAGAAAGACAAATAGACAAAAGACAGAGAGATAGACAAAAGACAAACAAACTGACTGACAGACAGAAACAATAGAAGACAGACAAACAGATAGACAGAAAGACAGATCGTTAGGTTGACAAAGATAGACAGAACTGAAAATGTTGCCATAAACCTCTTTGTCTATGAAATCTGGCACAGTTAGGACACACATGGAGAAGAAAGAGAAGGGACGGTTATTGAGGAAAGACTGAGAAAAAGCAGAACTGCGGCTCAGAAATGCAGAGGAAATGAAAAGCTATTAAAATTTTTATCATGATACTGAACGAATAAAATCTTGAAACTGTTTAGTCCAAAGGTGAGGTTTAAATTTATGCAGCTTGTTCTAATGTGTTTTGGTTTTTATAGTAGCAATCAACACATAGATATATGTGGGGGGTGACGTTTAACATTTTGGAATGAGACTTTAGTCAGTTCTTTGTAATGCTCAGAGGTAAAGCTGTAACCTTTCCAGTTTTCAGGACGAACTGCTTTCCAGCTTTCCTTAATATTTGTATGTGCTTTTTGAATACTCCATTCTACATGTAGTCCCCATTTGCTGTTATATAAATGTTCACTGTTTTGGGAAGATGTTCCAGTAGATTTTGAAGTGTTCTTGTGGAGATTTGAGCTCATACATCTACATGAGTGTTAGTAAAGTCAGGTACTGATGTAGGTGAGGTGAGGAGGCCTGGGGTGCAGTCAGTGTTCACATTCATCCCAAAGCTGTTCAATAGAGTTGAGGGCAGAGCTCTATAGATGTGTAAACCTTATCTTAATGGAGCGGTGTGCATAGGGCCATCGCCATGCTGCGACTTTTGAATTTCACAGTTTGTTTTTACTCTCACTTAGTGGTTTAAAGTCTGAGGTTTAGTTTAGTTCATTCATTGCTTTGCTGTTGATTTTCACTCAAAAAGTTCTAATTGGTTTATTTATTTCTTTATTTTGGATGTTTCTAATTAAAGAATATATTGATATTTTAGGTATAATATATTTAAATTGTTTAATTTTGTATTATTTTTTACTTTTAATCAAAGTGCTGAGATCTATTGAAGCACATGAAAATAAAAATAAATATTTAAATAATTATTCAAAAATAATTTTTATTTATAATGTTTTTTATGTACATTGTTCGGCCAAAATCTTTTATTTCTGGTGCAGCACAACCGCAAGTGTTTTTAATTTACCAGATGTAGCTGAAAACCTACAGACTGATGGTATTCATTAATTACAAATCTTAAATTTTTTTTGTTTATGAAAAATTTAAATGTCCAATTTTCATAAAAGGTTGTGAGCAAACTTAAAAAAACTTGTCTCAGTCTTCATAAAGACAAAATGTGCTAGAAATGTGCAGGAAAAAAAAAACAAATCAGAGATTTTATTTACAATTAGGGACTGATTGGATTGTACAATTTATCCTATAAATTAATGAAAATATAATAAACTGATAATATTTAAACTTACTTAGATATTTTAATAAATTGTGTATAAAACTGAAAATCATTACTTGTCATGTGTTTACTGAATACTGTGTACTTTATATAGTGTATAGTAGTGTTTTAAATATTTTTTCTTTAAAAAAGTGCTCTTTAAAAAACAAAACAAAACAAAAAAAAACCGGGATATCAGAAAATCATAATTTGAAGCAAGAAAATCACTGAAATGTACAGATTTTGTATTTAACATAAATAAGCGTTATAATTCGAGAGGCCAGATGTTTTTGTGCTCGCCTGTTTTGATGGTGCATGTGTTGTTTTCATTGGCCTGCATTGATTCTTTCTTCACTCTATAAACAGGGAAAAGTAAAACTGGCCAACTTTGGTCTTTATTACATGACGGATCAAGGAGCAGATGTGGACTTCCCTATTGGGTGAGTGTGTTTTAAATTTTCTCTAATCCTTCTCGACATTATATTCTATTATAGTCCATTAAAAATACTTATTATATACATTTGTGTATTTTTTCTTTTTTAATTAAATCCTTTTTTTATGTAAAAAAAAAAAACAAAAGGGAAAAGTTTCAAATCCCACACTCAATGCATCATGGCTGTGATTTAGGCCCGTCAGCATTTCGTGAAAGAAAAGATCAATGCGATGCGCAGTGCGGCGCATTTCATAATGAAATAAGATGGGCTAATATGAGATGCGTGTCATCACGGTCCATCTTCATTTTCATCATAACCCGGTCTCGGATATCAAAGTGAGCTTCCTCGTGGCCAGTCGTAAAAAAGCGCAAGGCCCCGACTTGCCTGTTTGCCGGGGGGGCCTGCATCCCTAATATCCGGCTGGAGATTGCCTTTTTCCACAGAAGAATGATGAACACAGAGTGCATACTTCTGACCAGGCATGTCCTTGTCTATTGGCTTTTGTGCAGCAACATCTGTCTCGAAAATTTAATAACGCTTATCTGTCTTCAAACTTTGATGCGGCAGCAGTGATTCACAGCGCCTGGGCTTATTGTGCACGCATGATGTGAACAATATGAGTTGGCTCATGTGCAGGCAGTGAGGCTCTGTTGTCTATGAATTAATTTTTTTCTTGTATAAATATATTTATTGGACAGTATTTCAGTCAGCACCTGTCTGTCTAACTTGTCTCTCTCCACCCCCCCCCCCCCCCCCCCCCCCCCCACCCCACCCCAATCCAATTTATGAAAAATCCCCGAAAAAACACAGAAAACTAATTGGAAACACTTTTTGTTTCTTATGATGAGTTTTTATAGTTCACTTTATTACTGTAGGTACGAGTCGTAACGTCTCCTGAATCTGTAGGAAAGAATTTCAGCCAAATATGTTCAGTGAAGTGCAACACTTAGCAAAACCCCAAGTGTTTTTGACATCCCAGAAGGAGATGAAAACATGTAGACGATATTATTCATTTGCAGTATTTTATTTCATTCTGTTTTAAAGCATAAAGAGTTTCCGAAATGTTCTTTTTTGGAAGCATGCACAAACTTTTAACTTCAACCTGTATCAGTCTATATACATAGCTGTTGTCTTAGATGATTTAGAAATATTTGTAATGAACATAGTTTTATAATTATTATGTTTATTATTACAGTTTTATTATTTTGATTGAGCTGCTGCATGGAGCTGCAGTGACTTTTGTTGTGTTTTGGGCAAATGTCCGGATCCATAAGATTGACTGTTTAATTGTTGTATAGTGATCTTTATTGGAAAGCATTCTTGAGTTCAGGAACAGCACTATATAAATGAGAACTATTATTATTATTATCATTATTATTATTATTATTATTAATCGGGCAGCACCTTTCTGTCTGGATTTCTTTTTCTTCTCATTTATTTCTTTTTTTATTTTTTTATTTTGCTCTCCATTTTAAGGCATTGGAGATCATTTTAGCTGAACAGCCTATAATTTTTTGCACCTCTTTACATTTTTTAACCTCTTTTCCCCTCTCCAATCAACTTTTTAATCAAAGTACGCTGTTCTTCTGAACAATGTCTTGAACGACTAATTTTCCTCAGGCTTTCAAATGCATGTTCAACAAGTGCTGGCTTCATCCTTAAATAGGGTCCACCTGATTCACACCAGTTTTTTCACAAAATTGATGACCTCAGTGATTTAATTCCACACTGCTATTTTCAACTAATTGCCGAATTGCACAGCCTTATGAGTGTGCATATCATGAATGCTGGGTCTTGTTTGTTTTCTGAGAATCTACTGCACCAACTGGTAACTTGTTTGCCACGTGGCAATAAAAAATATACCAAAAACCTGGATTGTTCTGGTTAGTCACATTGTACTGCTATTATTTTGAACAATACATAATATTTATAATATATAATATTATTGCATCACAAAAGATCCAATCATGTGCAAATATGCAAATACACGCAGTTTATTTGCATATGCAATTTCCATATTCATACACTTTGGAGTTAGTGACAAGGATTTTAATCCTCCTTTCATAAAACTATTCCTAATTAAAATAAAGCATATTATACGGATTTAGAGCTTAACTCCATTATTTCAACTCTCAGAATTGGATGCCTGCCCTTAGACTTGCTTTAGTGTGGGATTCACGTGAATAGATTTTCTATCGAAATATAACGTGTCCGTCTTTGTTTCTATCGATCACAGGTGTAGCCCATAGAAAGAGGAGGTAGACATTATTCTTTTAATTCCCCTGATCTACTAATCAGAAATCTCTCTGCTTTTCTTCGTGTTTAGGTATCCGTCTTACCTCGCTCCCGAAGTTATCGCCCAGGGCGTGTTCCAATCCACTGATCCCTCACTCAGCGAGGTCCCTCTGCCCTCAGGCCCCAAGTCAGACGTGTGGTCTCTCGGGGTGCTTCTGTTTGAGCTCTGTGCTGTATGACCCTTTTATTTTTCTTCTTTTTCTCTTTTTCAACTGTAGCCATGTTTTTTTTTTTATCCTAAAAGGAAAGCTCCTTTTTTTTCCCCAAGTGCATTTTTCTGTTCTAACAAGCAATCAGGTACTTTTTATTTTTTAATGAGCCTAAATGTCATTTTCCGTTTCCCTAACAGGGCAGGCGGATTTTACAGAACATTGAAATTAGCCAGAGATTAAAATTCATCATTACTTTAGGTAAGAACTCACCTAGTCTTTAATCCTTTTAATGTTTATTTTGTTTATATGCTACAACTTTTTACTTTGACCTAATAAAATATATAAATGTAAAGATTATTGTTTTATTCGAGCATAAATTACAACTTTATACACTCTTGGCATTTATTTTTTCTGACCTTGTGATGCAGTTTATTAGGATTGAGGTGCAGTGACTGGACAGGCCGTTTCATGATCGATATCACTCCAGCTGCCTGTTTTCTCAGTAAATAATAATTAATAACACTTAAAACAGAGGTTGGATATATGATTTGGGTCATTGTTGAAAGATTTATAATCACACTCTTGATGTCACCCAAATGAGGATGGGTTCCCCTTTTGAGTCTGGTTCCTCTCAAGGTTTCTTCCTCATAACATCTAAGGGAGTTTTTCCTTGCCACAGTCGCCACGGCTGCTCATCAGGGATAAATGCACACCATTCACCTTGACTGTTGATTTCTGTAAAGCTGCTTTGAGACAATGTCTGTTGTGAAAAGCGCTAAAGAAATACACTTGACTTGCCTTAATAAACTTGATTGTCTTGTTGTATGGTGAAGTCGGATCAAATGATTTGCAGTCCAGATGAAATTGCATGGTTTTGAAGTATGGAATGGGAGCCATGTTGGTTCCTTTTACCTTGAAAAAGTTTTCAACCTTTCCTGCTCTCCAACATCCCCAAAGCATTACACTTCTCTCCAGTTCCCCTGTTAGAGCCAGAAATATAAAATTTGAACTCATCTGTCCACAGAACTCCACAGAAATTCACTCATTTACTGTCCAATTTGTGTGTTTTTCTCTTTTAATTGAGTTTGCTGCAAAGAAATGAAAGGAACATGCATTTGTCAAAAATAAATAAATAAAAATCTAAAGTATGGAAAGACGTAGTCTTTTATATCGCTGTGTCAGCTATTCTGTTGTTCTATCCTTTGTGTTTGGCCGCATAAACTTTATTGCTTTTCTCTCTATCCTTCTCATGCAGGATGCATGGATGACATCGTGACTGTGCTGGCTGAAGAGCACGGCTGCCTGGAGACCATTAAGGTAAGTGTCACAGTTCGCCTGATCCACATCCACACTTCTCTTTTGTACAAAAACCATCCACTAAAAGCCTTTTGGCTGCGTTCACACGATTGGCCTGTTACTAGTTATAAAGTCCATGTGTGTTCCAGGAGCTTCCTGACAACGTGCTGCTGTTATTGAGGAAATGCCTGACTTTTCTGCCTTCAAAACGGTAAGCTGCCTTGCACCGTCCATCATTTCCTGAAGGAAGAACATTGCTGTGAGGACAAAAAAGCAGGCCACGTGGGCCAGCTGTGACTGGAGATTTAATGCGTTCTAAGCTGCTGTAATAATTTTTTTGTTTGTTTGATTTAGTAGGCTTACTGATTCTCTGTGAATGGTTAAAGTTGGAAGAAACACTCAGCTGCACGCTGTGTGAAGTGGAATTAGTAAAGATGAAGTGCAATTAGTAAAGATGAAGTAGAATTAGCGTTCATTTTCTACCTTCACTCGGTATTTCACAATGGGAGTGACCAACTATGGAAGCTTCTATGACACCACGTCTGTCTTGACACCTATCCTGTCTGTCAAGACCCCTTACAATACCATTCATGTTTTCTTTCTGTGAGGGACTACATCGAGCTCTCTCAGCACTTACAGTTTCCTGCTGGTTTTTGCTAAACTGTTCATCGAGCGGGCCGTCATTGGATTCTGCCACTGAACGCGAAACCAGTCATACGTGATCGTGATAAGTAACTTTCTCTCAGCTTCTCCCATTAGGGGGATCATCCGTATTCATGATCCGCATGTTCGATTTGGCACGTTTTTACGCTGGATGCTCTTTCTAACGCAACCCTCCCCATTTTTCCGGCACTAAGAGTGCACTGGCTTGTGCAACCCTAATGGCTGGGGTTGGTTCCCTGACCAGGGATCGAACCCGGGCCGCAGCGGTGAGAGCGCCGCATCCTAACCACTAGACCACCAGGGAACCACACGTGATCGTGATGAGTGACATTGTGAAATTCGGAATAGTGTCCACGTCAAGGCACGTCATTCCTTTTCGACCTGTCGAGTATTATATTACTACGGTAGGGAATTAGTGCCATCAAGCTAAATGAGGGCTTCACGCATCAAGGTAAGCATTCAAAGGTCAAACTACCCTACGAACATCGACTAGCGTGTTGTGACGAATCTTGATGTCTCCGTACTCAGCCATGTCCCCTTGTTAGGAGCAGCCCAAGACACAAACAGCTGGTCAATCTTCCTGAAACCTGCTGTTCTCTTGACATATGTTATGGAAATCCCACACTGGACATAAGGAATTCAAAATTTCCTCCTCCCGAGGAGAGAATGGAGGAGGGTGGAAAGCCGAAAGCTCTGCAATGAGTCATCTATAAGAAGAAATCACTACTTTAGGTACAAACACTGGGCTGGGCAAAAGGAAACTTTTGTGAGCCCTGGGGCAAACTGTAAACAGGATGGATTGACAGACAGGGCTTGCAGCTCGCTCACTCGTTAGCTGTCACCAGGGCTACAAGCAGCACTGTCTTAAGAGAGAAATTTCAACCCTATGCCATCTAATGGCACGAAAGGGTGTTGAGAAAGCGCCCCTAAAACCATAGACATATCCCACAGTGGAACCATCTGCCTAGACACCGGCCTTTCATAAAACGACTTATTAAAGGGAGCCGATCTGCAGGTTTATTACCAAACCCGAAATGACATGCAGAAATAGCTGCTAGATATACCTTCACAGTAGAAAAAGCTTTCCCTTTATCCAGCAAATCCTGGAGAAAACATATGTCTCCCAATTAACACCGGAAAGGAAGAATGTGACTTCAGTCGCACCACTCTTTAAAGACTCGCTATTTATTCTTATAACTGATCGGGGAAAACCTGCAACACTCAAGTCCCACCTTTCACGGGCCAGGCCCAGAGAGATATCCTGTCTGCGTTTGGATGATAAATCTTCCCTCCCGCCTGGGACAGGAGGTCCCTCTGTGTAGGGAGTGGCCACGGCTGATTTGACAGCAGTTAAACTATCTAGGCAACCCAGTGGGAGTGTCTGTTCAGGATATTTGTGAGCAGCTGGTTGGGCTATGCCACACACTTTTGTGCTATTTTATAGACTGAATGTGTCTTAGCCATTCTTAGCACATGCAGTGCTAGGAGGCAGAAGGTCCGAGCCCATGTAATTTAGGTATAGCAGGATCACGTGCAATCCATGAGTGGTCTATATCTCCCATTGTGAAACACCGAGCAAAGTAAAAATATAAAACGATGGGTTACTTATCGTAAGTGGGGAAATTATGGAATAGTAGCCATGTTGGTTTTGTTTTCCTTTCACCTGAAAAAAGTCTCCAACCTTCACTGCTCCCAAACAACCATTAAGCTTCCACCTTTATGTGTTACTGTGAGTTTGAGGCAGTCAGTTAACAAATTTTCTTATTCCTCTTGTACCACAGTAAGTTGCTAGAGAGAAGTTGTTGATTCTTTCTTTAAAACCGCAACCCAATATTTTATTTCTTAAAATTTAATTTGATTTACATGTATGTTATTTGGCAGACACCCTTATACAACTAAGATTTATCTCATTTATACACCTGAACAGCTATTAGGTTTGCTCAGGTACCCAGGAGTGGCAGCTTGGTGTGGCTGGGATTTGAACTCTTGGACCCTTTCGATCCAGCGCCTTAACCACTACAATTCAAATTAAATTTCAGTATAATGGTTTTAACACTGGACACTGTTCCAAAGCAGATTTACAGAATAAAATACATTTTGAATATACAATAAAAATTCTTAAGTAAGTCACTTTAAACGTATACCTAATGAACGAGCCAGTGGCGACTATGGCAAGGAAAAATTCCCTAATATGATAAGAAGAAATCTTGAGTGGAACCATTCCATCTGGGTGAATGTCCATTTATTACAGTTCATATCATGTTGAGGTTCATCAACCATTCACTGATGGACACTTGAATACAAAACGGTTCAAGCTAATTGTTGCTCTAATCATTGTAACAATCGATATTAGTATTTTTTTAATATACTATACAAATCCTAGTATATACTATACTATTGTTTTATTAGAAATATTACAATACTATATTATTATATTACTATATTCTATATTACTATATACTTTATTAATAATATATTGTATACTACTATATTGTATTGTATTAGTATTCTTTCTGGATTAATTACACATTGATTTTCATGGATCTTGAGTTTACTCTCATCGTAAACTTATGGATCTTCCTGTGGAAACATCCTCAGCAGAAAATAGTTTTTCAATTAATATATCTGAATTACCAAACGAAAGTGCTTTTCGTATTACAGTTTTTCTTTTTACAGAGAACCATTATCTGATCTGTTTTTACTGATATCGGTTTCCGGTTTCAACCAAAATCAGATCTAGCGTGTCGACTCGTTTCTATTTAACATTTCAAGTCGAAAGTAAAGGTATTAGTTTGCCACTTTCATTTCCCTGATTTCAGCTCTATTACTTCTGTTCATTTATTTGTTATTCTTAAAATCGTAGTTTTTTTCCTACATGCATTTTTACCAAATTCCCAAGCTGTATAACTTGCTGAAGTTTATGTTTTTTTTTTTTATTTGTTTTTTTTAGGGTGACTCCATCTCAGCTCTTGGAAGACACTGTCTTTGAGAGCATTTCCTGCCTCTACACTCTGTACAAGAGCCCAGTGAGCCTGTTCTCCTCTTCACTGCGCTGTGCTCACCTCCAGCTTCCTGACGACATCAATGAACTCTGCAAAGGTCTAAAACTACTCCCTTTAATACTAATCTCTTTCTTTAGACAGATTACAGATTACACATCATGTTGACCAAGCATAGACAACAGTACACATTTGGCCAAAAAAGGAAGTGGCATTTTAGTGTAGTGAATGTAAAGGAATAGTGAAGGAATAGTACTGAAGTGAAAAAAAAAGCCCAGTATAGATTGAGCTTATTTGAGGGTGTTTAAAAGCTTTGTCGTTGTCAGACATTTGGAGGTTCTTGTTTGGAGCAATTTGCATTGCCTGCCATAGTAAAGAAACCTGTGGAAGACGGTATGCGCGATGTACAGGGTCCTTTATGAGTCTCCCAGCCCATTTCCCTGACACAGGATTTGGTCCCAGTGATGCGCTCGGGTGACCTACCCAGTCTGTAAAGGTGGTGCTTGTCTATTTGGGTGGCAGAGTGTAGTAGGTTTTTGTTCCTCGCCATTATTCAATTTTATTCAGATTCATTTGCACTTTTAACAATGAAGATTGTCCCATGGCAAATTGACAGAAATATATAGATTACAAATATAAACGTTACATTTCTAAATTGGTCTTTATGCTTAACGAGTGAGCCAGTGGTAACAGTGGCAAGGAAAACCACCCTGAGACTTCATGAGGAAGAAACGTTGAGAGGAACCAGTCTCACAGGGAAAGGGACCGAATGTCCATTCATTATAGTTCCATCATTGTTAAGGTTCAACTGTTCACTCATGGAGACCCGAGTGTAAAACAGTTCATGGTGAGTCTTGAATGATTATGAAGGCCAGATAATGAAAAAAAGATTATAATAAAAAGTAAATAAAAAATAAACCTTTTATAAACATGTATTTAGTGCATAAAGAGAAATTTGTAACTTGTAGAACGTATATATTTTTATACATGTATTGTCAGAGTTTTTCTTTTAAATCATTGATTTTATAATTCTAAATTATTTATTTTCAGTAATTGACTCGCTGGTCATTTATAGTGGTTTATGGTTATATTTTGTGGAGCGTCTGAGAGAAATTAGTTCCTGTTCTCATCTACATTATGTCTGTAATTAAACAGACGTTTTCTCACCAGGCTTTTATAAACATAAAATAAGTGCTTCTAACCATTATCAGCTTTGCAAACAACACAGTTATTTTTGTTGTGGATTATGTCGAGCGTCTGCTGTACAATTGATTAACTGTAGTCTGAGAAAACGCTTGACAATAAAATAGCAAATTTATAGCTAGTTTTAAGTGTTGGGATGCAGATATGTAGCCGTGATCGTTTGGGTTTAATAGATTTTTAATTCTGTTACAATATTTGCGTTATTTTGAAAGGCATTTTCTGGTATATCACTCAATCAGCGATTAGAAGTAGCGCTGAACCGATTCCTTGAGTAATTCGAATACAAAATATATAAATATTTGTTTAGTCCATTTAAGTACACAAGGAGCAATGTGTTTCCTCGCTGATTATTATTACTGACTCACCGCCTGCTAATCTCTGGAGCGCTCTGAATAGGAAAACAATGAACAGAAAATGCTGAAGAATAAAGAAATTGAGAACCGGAGGGAAAACAGCATAGGGGCAAGGAGAAGATTCATATGGAAGCCTTTTTTCTTTTTTTTTGCCAATCGGGCATCACCCCCTCTGTAGCGCCAGAAAGCCTTACACATTGAAAATGAAAAAGGCTACAATCAGTAGAATTGCATAGAATTAAACCTCTGATCCCTTGAGCGAACTCTGTCTAACAATCATTTCTGAAGGAGATGGAAAAAGAGAGATGAAGCAGAAGAGCCTCGTTCATACACCAACAGCTCCAAGCTTTAGGCGACAACATGGTTGCCGGTGAATCGACCACGATGTCGAATGATTACGAGAAATAAAGTCACAATTGTGAGGTAAAAAAGTTGGAAGTGGTCAAACCCTTTTGCCAGAAATGGGCTTCCATAGATTTAGGCCAAAGAAAATGACAGAAAGTAGTCATTTCAGATTAACACCTAAAGAAATCTGATGATGCATTTAACCAAAATTAATTCTATATTTTTATTTCAAATTTTTTTTTTATATATTTGCATTTGATGTAATATGGCAATTAAATGCAGTAAAAGGGTTTAGTTTTCACAGATATTCTTGTATGTAATTTCAGCAATAACATGTACATTTTTCAAAAAGGAAACAAATTACTTGTTCATTTTAAGAGACCTGTCATATTTTCTAATGTATATTTAGTATCGCGCTTAAATAACGGAAAAGTACTTCTTATCCTATCACTCGATTAATCGTTGGAAGAATCTGTAGAATATTCGAAAAACTAAAATAATCGATAGCTGCAGCTCTACTTATAATTACTTTTTTTTTTTAGCTCTAGAATATTTTAAAAAGAATCAAAAAATAAATGCTATAAAATGTATTTCTATTTAATATTATATCAATAATTAAATAGTAATTTGTTTATCGGTGTTCTGTGAGTTAAATGTGTGGTGTTGTGTGCAGTGGATGGTGAGAACTTCCTGAACGAGAGATCTGTGGATGAAGTTTATTACCTGTGGTGTCTGGCAGGAGGAGATTTGGAGAAGGAACTCACAAACAAGGGCATCATTCAGTCGAAACCTCCAGTGTGCACCCTGCCCAAGTACACACACACACACACACACACACACACACACACACACACACACACACACACAGTCACTGTACTGTCGACTGTATTTTTTTTTTAATTAATATATATATATTTGGGTGCAGTATAATACAATTTTCCCTCTATTAGAACTAGAAAACCCAAACCTGTTCCAGGATGAAGGTGTCCATGTGCACAAAGCCAGCTCTATGAAGATATGTAGGATCTTGAGTGGCCTGCAATAAAGCTCTGATCTCAACCTTGACCCAATGCTGACTGCCTCCCATTCCTACTCATCAGTCCTTTACTATACTAAAACAAATCTTTACAACTACAACCCAAAATTTAGTGGGTTTAGATGGATAGATGGATGGATGGATGGATGGATGGATGGATACATGGATAAATGGATGGATATAAAGTATTACCAATTAAAACCTAATTAAAATAAGGACACATTCCCATTGGTTTCTCAATTTCTGAGCATACATTGCAATCGAAACATATGTTGTAATCTGTGTTTAGATATGTACACAGACTAATGATGTCTTGAAAAATCGATACATTTTAAAATAATAATGATAATAATAATTATTTAGTATTAAGTGTGTGTGTGTGTGCGTGTGTGTCTGTGTGTGTGTGTGTGTGTGTATATATATATATATATATATATGAATGAATATTATATGATTTGGGAATAACATTAGGGTTGGTGATTAAATAAGACAAGAAAGTAAACATTTTGTCTTGAAAGTTGATGTGTTAGAAGCAGGAAAAATGGGCAAACGTAAGGATTTGAGGGAGTTGGACACGGGCCAAATTGTGACTTCTAGACGACTGGGTCAGAGCATCTTCAAAACTGCAGCTTTTGTGGGATGTTCCTGTTCGGCAGTGGTCAGTATCTATCAAAAGTGGTCCAAGGAAGGAACAGTGGTGAACCGGTAACAAGATTGTGGTTGACCGAGGCTCGTTGATGCACGTCAAGAGTGAAGGCGGTGCGTGTGGTCCGATCCAACAGACTAACTCCTGTAGTTCAAACTGCAGAAGAGGTTAATGCTGGTAATGCTCGAGGAATCAGGACTGTTTGGCAGCAAAAGGGGGAACAACACAAAGTTAGGCAGGAGGTCATAATTGTATGCCTGATCAGTGTATACAGTCTAAAGATCCATGGGGAAATTGTGGAAGGTGAAACTCAAGAACGATGAAGATCTATTTAGACTGCAATTAATACAAACAGTTTGCTATAGGGCTCAGGGATACAACTGTCATGAGCTGTTTCCATCTAAAGCATTTAATTGGGATTAGTTTATGGTGCTGTTGGGACTAGTTTATGTATTGGGACTGGTTTATGTTGCGGAAATGTGTAGTCTCATTCTATCTAATTCGTTAAAGCTGCTTTGGTACAGTGTACATTGTTTAAAGCGTTATTCACGTATAATTTAATTGTGAGGGTGCTTATACTTTTGAAACCATTCTTTGTTGAAAGAACACTTTGCACAATTGAGGGCTCACTTGTTGCAGATTATTATTATTATTATTGCTGAAGTTTTTTAATGTATCAGTTTTTACAGAGGGTGCCAATAGTTCTGCACATTTTATGAGGAAATGGTTATAGAACTTTTAGCACTATTTCAGATAGGAAGAAATGTTTAAGCACTTATAATAGTGTTTGTTTTATTGCCTGCACTGCCGGTCTTCTAATCACACACATTCTCACACACACACACACACATGCACACACACACACACACACACACACACACACACACACACACACACACACACACACGCACATGCACATGCACATACACACAATTCTCTTCTTTGCAGTTTTATTTTAGAAGATGGAGAGACGTTTGGACAGGGCAGAGACAGAAGTTTTCTGCTGGATGACACCACTGTGACACTCTCACTGGGTCAGCTAAAAAATGTAAGCGTGTGTGTGTGTGTGTGTGTGTGTGTGTGTGTGTGTGTGTGTGTGTGTGTGTGTGTGTGAGAGAGAGAGAGAGAGTTAATTTTGACTGGTTAAATGGATGTGCTGAGAATTGATTTCTACACATCTGTGTGTCTCAGAGACTGAAGGATGTAGGAGGGGAGGCGTATTACCCTCTGCTAGAGGACGAGTAAGACCCTACTTTTATTTCCTGCTGACTAAATATTCCTGCTGCACTGAAATTGCAAAGAGAGACAAATAGACAGAGAAAAAAGTGTAATCATTTTGTATTTGATCGAGTGAAATAAGTAACCAGCAACCAGCAAGAATTCTGACTCCCACACACCCAAATTAATCCTGTCCCTTTAAGAAAGAACTGCTAATATCAACTCATTATGTGTTTGAAAGGCACCAGTCACAGAATCAACCTCTTCCATTTAAACCTCTCCACCACCATGGGCAAGACCAAAGAGATTGTAGACCTACACAAGGCTGGAATAGGCTACAAGACCATCAGTAAGAAGCTTGGTGAGAAAGAGACCACTGAGATACCAAGAAAACCAGTGGTAACACACCAAGATCCTTCTGCTAAACAATGCACATAAACAGGTCCATCTGAAGATTGCCAGTAAACCCCTGAATTATTCAGAGAAGGCTTGCGAGGTCCTGCCCTTTAACAGAACACTGAAGATGGGTTATGGACGAGCCTTTCAGCATGACTGTGACCAAAAACATACTGTCAATGCAGCATTCTGATGGTCTTGTAGCCCATCAGCCTTGTGCAGGTCTACAATCTTGTCCCTGAAAATATTGATTAAAGCACAAATAAATAGAAAGGTAGAATAGTGGGTAGAAAGTTAGAAGGAAAAACTGATAGACAGACAAAATTAAAGATTTAAAAAGATAGATGGAATGAGAGATAGATAACCAGATAGACAGACAGAGATTAAAAGATGGCTAGAGACAGATAAAAGGTGGGCAGATACACAATTGTAAAGATCGATGGACAGATTAAAAGATTGATGATAGAGTAGGTAGACAGATGGAAAGATAAGTAGCAAGAGATAGATAGATAGACAGACAGAAGGACAGACATTCAAAAATGCTGGATAGACAAAGCATTGATGGCAGGAATGCAGGCAAAGTGGAATGGATGGAGAAATAGATAGATGGATAATTGAATAGAGAGTGTAAAGGTAGACAGACACAGAGACACATTTATATCAGAAAGAATGCGGAATTATTCAAATCCAGCAGAACTAAAAATAAATAATATGAAATAATTTGAGCATATTGATATAGTGTTAATATAAAATGTTAAAATCTGTTTGTGTGATGTAGACAGACCTGTCTTCCGCAGTCCATCAGCAATAACGAACTCTCAGCTGCCACCAGTCTTCCTCTCATTATCCGAGAGAGAGACACCGAATACCAGCTTACACGCATCGTCCTATTCGACAGACTCCTCAAGGTACCACGCCTCCACCTGACCACAAGATTGATATGTGCCTTTTTTTAACATCCCATTTCACATTTTGCTGGTATAATAACCTCCACTCTTCTGGGAAGATGTTCCACTAGATTTTGGAGTGTGCTTGTGGAGATTCGTGCTTATTTAACCACAAGGGGGTTAGTAAAGTGAGTTTTATGCTTTGGAGAGGAAGATCTTGAGGGGCCTGCTATAGACCTTTGATCTTATCCCTACTGAACACCTTTGGGATGAATGTGAACGCTGACTGCATCCCAGGTTTCCTCTCCTTCATCAGTACCTGACTTTGCTAACACCCTTGTGGCTGATGAACACAACTATCCATAAGCACACTCCAAAATCTACTGGAGCATCTTCTCAGAAGAGTGGAGGACATTATAATAGCACATTGGAACTAAATGTAGAAAGCAGTTCTTAAAAAATCACACAAAACTTATGACCAGGTGACCCAATACTTTTGGCAATATAGTGTATCTTTGTGTATACACACACACACACACACACACACACACTCTACAGCTACAGAGTTTTGTTCACTCTTTAATGTATTACTACAGTGTGATACTCTGCTGTTAGTGTAATGATAGTACATTCCTCAGGCATATCCGTACAAAAAGAACCAGGTGTGGAAGGAGGCCCGGGTGGATATTCCTCCTCTTCTCCGAGGACTGGCCTGGGCTGCTTTACTGGGAATCGAGGTGAGTAGAAACAATCAGTTATCAGTAATCAGCACATTGTGTGCCTCCATACATAATACTTATAGCTAATGTTGGCAGAAGCTAGCTAGATATTAGCCGTAATAAACAGAAAAAGTTTTTAAACCATATATTTATCCATCCATCCATCATGGTCTTTGGAGAGATTTTTAATCTCCTTACCTTTAGTCCATGGTACATTTACGTTTGTCTCATCTGAGTGTCTGTTTTGAGAACAATTGGCAAATATGATCACATTTTTACCAAGTTTCTCTCTCAATGTTGCACAAAACCGAATGTCCTTGATTCCTTTAATACTTGATTAAAGAAGGTTCATCTGTACTAGAAATGGAGTTGAGTAATGTCCATTAGAAGCACACTTTCCTGTGTTCGTAACAGCCAGTCGGTGTTTGGAGGTAGTTTCCTGGTGATTGATTTTCGCTCGTGTGTTTGCCCGATGCATTAGTCCAAAATGCCAAGCTGAAATGTGGAGGCTCTCTGTGTGAATACTCACGTGATGTATATAGAGAGCAGTGAGCTCAGTGTGAGCTTTAAGAGCTTTCAGTGATTTTACTGATAATAACAGCATGAAGCACTAAAACCAGAAAAAAAAAAACCACAAAGGAAAGTGGATCATGTGTAGTACGTCATACACGGCACCTGTCAGAAGCTCGGAAATATCTGTTCTTTCATCATCTTTGAGAGACACATGCATTTCCCTTTTGTCACGTTTTTGGGTAATATAACACTATAAAGATTTACATTGTCTAAACAAATATGTAACGATGTTAAACTGCATTTTTATTAAAAATTCCTCCCAGTTTGTTTACTTCAGCTGAAATATTTGTTCTTCACTAGGAGATTTATTTGTGACCTTGTGATCCAGTTAATCCTAGAGCGGTTCAGGAAGATTTAGGTGCAGTGACTGGGCAGGTCATTCCATGATCCATATCAGTCCAGATAACCGTTTGCTCTCTAAATAACACTTGCAGAGGTCGGACATACACTCGGCTCATTGTCTTGTTGGAGGTGAAGGCGGTTCTATTTAGCTGCAGTCCAGACGTCCTGTAATTGCATGGTGATGAAGTACGGAATAGAAAACATATTGGTTTAGTTTGTATTTTATCTGGAATAAATCTCCAACCTTCAACCTCCAAAACAATCCCAAACCATTAAGCTTTCACCTCCATGTTTGATGAATAGTTTGAAGAATATTTGGATGGATGGATGGATGGATGGATGGAAGAATATTTGGATGGATGGATGGATGGATGGATGGATAGAAGAATATTTGGATGGATGGATGGATGGATGGATAGATGGATGGATGGAAGAATATTTGGATGGATGGATGGATGGATGAAAGAATATTTGGATGGATGGATGGATGGATGGATGAAAGAATATTTGGATGGCTGGATGGATGTATGGATGGATGGAGGGATGGAAAATAGTCAGATGGATGGATGGATTGATGGATGGATGCAAGAATAGTTGAAGGATAAATGGTTGGATGAATAGTTGGATGGCTGGATGTATAGATGGCTGGAAAAATATTTGGATGGATGGATGGATAAAAGAATATTTGGATGGATGGATGGATGGATGGATAGATGGATGGATGGAAGAATATTTGGATGGATGGATGGATGGATGGATGAAAGAATATTTGGATGGCTGGATGGATGTATGGATGGATAGAGGGATGGAAAATAGTCAGATGGATGGATGATTGATGGATGGATGGAAGAATAGTTGAAGGACAAATGGTTGGATGAATAGTTGGATGGCTGGATGTATAGATGGCTGGAAAAATATTTGGATGGATGGATGGATAAAAGAATATTTGGATGGATGGAAGAATAGTTGAAGGTTAAATGGTTAGATGAATAGTTGGATGGCTGGATGTATGGATGGCTGGATGTATAGATGGCTGGAAAGATGGTTGGATGAATCCATGGATGGATGGAAGAATAGTTGGATGGATGGGTGGATGGAAGAATAGTTGGATGGCTGTATGTATGTATGTATGGATGGATGGATAAAAGGAAGAATAGTTGGATGGCTGGATGTATGGATGTATGGATGGATGGGTAGAGATGGCAAGATATAAATATAAATTAGTGATCATCTAAATTATTATTAGTTTTTTTTATCCGTGCTCTCTTTTTTTTAGGCCTGTATTTTATAGCTACAGTAATTTAGATATTTTTCTTTATATATTCATATTGCAGGGGGACATTCAGAGAAAGTACGAGTCGATTGATAAGGACACGCCCATCCCCACCGACAGACAGGTATGGTTGTGATTTGTTTGTTTTACTGCTGCTGTTGTTGGTCTTCAGTGGTCACTTGAATGACTGCGGGTTACTGCCTCCTTTTATTATTCATAGGATTGTTCAATTATTTACAGTATTTAGTGAGAGGAGAGCTGAGCTTCTTTCTAAACGCTGTCAGACTGAATATTTATCTGATGCTGCTGAAAGTAAGTTCAGAGTCATGTTCAGAGATTTACTGGCATTTTAAAGCATTTTTTTTTCATGAATACTTGATATTTAAAATGTTTCAAAGGTTGCTTACTTTAAAATAAAATGATAAAGCATATAGACTCTAGATACATACAGTAGATCAGTGGTCCCCAACCCCCGGGCCACACAGAAAGAGTACATAACTTACAATATTTCCGTCTTATTTATTATCTGATTCTGAATGATGTTTTATTTTGGATAATTACCGGATTCTCTCCGCCACATCAGTCTATGACTCTTGATGCATGTCAAGATGCTTGAAAATATTTATGACAATAATCCAGTCTGTGGTGCAAAAAAGGTTGGGGACCACTGCAGTAGATGATTCAGGGTGGGCTTTAAGGTATCAGGAAGTGAAGTAAGTGTTCGCATTTTAAATTCTTGAATAATCAAAAAGTGTGCTATGTGCAGAAACTGGAAACCTCAAAGCCATAATGTTAAATGCATTTAAAAATAAATACATGGTCCATACAAACAAGTTGTTACAATACAAATGAGCCGCCTCCCTGCAGTGTGTTTATTATTATCTATAATCTATCCATCCATCCATTGATCCATCCATCACTCAGGGTTGGCAGCACAGATTCAGAACTATATAATATTTTATGGTAATATTTATGGTAAGGATAAATATGACTCCATGAACATTGATCTTTTCGGCCTCAAGTCACATACAGTCGTGAAAGTCATGCAAACAGTACAACAATACACTGGTCTAACATTGAAAATAAAATCCTATCTTTTACCCAAATACATAAACTATTCTAATTAATTAGGCAAAAAATATAGAATAAAATTACAATTATTCTGAAATAATCCAGAAATCTTAAGTCTTAAACTGGGCTACAAAACACTGAAAACTGTAAATAAACACACTAATGATTCAGATTAACACACAAACATCATCAGCTATTCTTCTGTACCACAGGATAAACAAGGATATGGCAAGGCTTCTTACCTATCTATCTATCTATCTATCTATCTATCTATCTATCTATCTATCTATCTATCTATCTATCTGTCTGTCTGTCTGTCTGTCTGTCTGTCTGTCTGTCTGTCTGTCTGTCTGTCTGTCTGTCTGTCCAATCACTATACCAATCCATTCAATTCTGTTTATTGCTTCATCATTTATTTATTTATCAACCAATTAAAATGTTCTCATATTCTATCCATCCGTTCATTCATCTTTCCATTTACTACTTTATGTGCCTGTCTCTCCATCTACTCAATACACATCCATCAACTGTTCTTTGTTGTATGTACAGCGATGGATAGATGGTTTAATGCACTTCATTTTGTCAGTTTAAGTGATTTCTTGATTCTAAAGGTCTGGATGTGGCACGTGACATTTAAATCGGCTTTCCAAAAGATTTGCTTAATCACAGTTCATTTATGATTTAGGGGTTTATTGTTTCACATAGGGCCAGGCAGGTTTTCACAGATTATTTCCCTAAATAAATAAAATAAATAAAAACTGCCCTCACTCTTATCTTCGTGTAATATTAAAATTTGCTTAATGAATCAAATAAGGGTGACAAATATGCAAATAAACTTGTGTGTGTATATATACATATATATATTTAGAATTGAGATTGATAAAGGTGTTGATTAATGCTTTATACAACATTAAAAACTTGATTATTTATTCATTTATATATATTATAACTAACACTGACCAAACAGAATTAAGAATTCAGTACTGCTGTAAAAAAAAAACCTCCATAATTTGGCTCATATTACTGATTGCTTACATTAAAAATAAAGATAGAAGGTCTGATTTTAATGTCTGCTGTTAATTGGCGATTTGAACATGTAGGCTGGTGACTATTGAGTCTCATAGATTGTCCCCTATTTTTCTCTCCTTTTTAAAAAAAAATTCTGCTACAGATTGAAGTGGACATCCCACGCTGTCATCAGTACGACGAGCTGCTCTCCTCACCTCAGGGTCACATCAAGTTCCGGAGAGTTCTGAAAGCCTGGGTCGTGTCCCATCCTGACCTCGTGTACTGGCAGGGTAAGAAGCCGGTGCTGCACTTCACTTTACACACCGTTAGGTGGCGCTCACGCTTCACAAACGAATGTTTTGAGTTCAAGGTTCTTGTTATTAAATAAAGGATTTTCACAGGCCAAAGGTTGATAATAAAAAGTAAAATGATCCACCCTGAATGGGTTGCAAAGCTAATATAATATTTTAGAATTGATATATGATGTGCGAATTATTGCCTCACGCTTTCCTGTATGATATAAAGCCCCTGCTTTAGCTGTAATTAAAAAGAGAGATACTTTAGTGCTTTACTCCATCCACGTCTCTCGATTTAAAATCTGAACACTCGTCTCTAACAGATCTGCTTCTGAAACCTTTTATTTAAATTTTTAATGTATTTTATTTTTTTAATGTTTTTTTGGACTTCAAATATTTTTTTTTTTATTAATAATAATACAGTGGTAAACTTTCAACCCTTTCCACTGAAACAATATATACACTGAACAAATTATGAAATCAAGCAAAAATAATAAATAAATAGAATAGAAATTATATTAAATTATTTTATATAGTTATAAAATTTTCCTAACAAATGTATATTTAATATTATTTCAAATTTTTTTTTTAATGATGCAAATTAAATAAATATTTTTAATCATTTAAAAATAAATTGTTTTAAATACACAATACACATAGAACAAAATATGTATAATGAAAGCAGGACCTCAAAACAAATTAAATCAAATCTAATTTTATTTGTCACATACACATACATACAGGGTACGACATGCAGTGAAATGCTTATTACGACGGTCCGGCATGAGGGAGTAGGATGGAGAGAAAAAATAATACAAAGAAAAAGAAGACTGATAAATAATGTATAAAAACTATATAAAATAAAATATACGAATATATAAGATTATATATATATATATGTATATGTGTGTGAGAGAAAAATATTTATATTCCAAAAAAATACTTATGTCAGTAAACAATGAAACAGTAAACAATAAACAATTTAAGGTGGTTTAGATTGTCCGTGTCCGTGTCCGTAGATTTCAGTGTTTAAGGGTTAAGTTTTCTTTTATGTGATTAAAAAATGCCGTATTTATTAATTTGTCAGGTCTGGATTCGCTCTGTGCCCCGTTCCTGTATCTGAACTTCAACAACGAGGGTGAGGATGATATTTTTTTTTTTAAATCTCCTTCAATAATCCGATATGCATCTGAATTTCCAGTTAATTTCTTTTGTTGTCTTCCAGCACTTGCGTACGCCTGCATGTCCGCCTTCATCCCCAAATACCTCTACAACTTCTTCCTGAAGGACAACTCGCACGTCATTCAGGGTGAGTCCACGTACACGTACACACACTGCTCTAATGTCAGATTTGATCTATTTTTATATCTATTATGCAAAGACCTTTTTACACCAGCTTTCAAATTTGCCATATGTGTATACTTTATGCTGCTGTTCTCGTGTGCTATTTTTAATGCGTAATCTAAAAGTAAATGTCAAATTTATTTATTTATTTATTGTTGTTTACGATGTAGTGTTTTTATTTACAGGAAAACTAATATTACGGTCAGGTTTATTGTATTATTCATACATGCGAGGCCCAATGGTTTCAGGTAGATGTTGTATATTTTCCAGGCTATAAGCCGCTACTTTTTCCCACGCTTTGAACTCCGCGTCTTAAACAATAAAGCGGCTAATTTATGGATTTTTCCGGGGGTTTTCCCGCTTTCACAAAATTCAAGCCAAAAAACTGAGCCCCATAACATTAGACCAATGAAATTGCTGAACGGGTTCAGGTGAACCAATGAAACTCTTTATATTAAATCAGATGCGCTCCAACTGAATCGGGATGAGGTTCCTCTGACGTTTGACCTGCCGCTCACTCGGACTGTCTACAGGAAATGCGAATCATTCGTCATGCTGAAAACAACCGGGCATGAAAACACACTTCACCTGTGTTCTGAGCTGCACGGCATCGGGAGAAAAGCTTCACAGATGGTGATTTTTAAACGCACGACGATGATAAAAGATAAACTCTCGAGAGAAATTGTTGTGAAAGGAAGGAGGAAGACAGTGAACAATGACTTTCTTGGTAGGCTACTGTTTAGATACAAGCCGTGTAACAGACACTGTCTTTCATTAAAGAATGTGTAAAGTTCATTAGTTTCAGTGTAGGAACCTGCGGCTTATAGACAGGTGCAGCCTTTTTATGTTCAAAATAAAAATCTATCTCAAATTTAGTGCTTATACTTGCGTGCGGAATACCGGAAATCACGGTATTCAGTATCTTCCTCACAAAAGTAAGTACACCCCTTAGATTTCAGAAATCATTGTAGTAGATCTTCTCAATGGACAATACTATAGAAATCAAACTTGATATAATTTAGAGTAGTCAATGTGCAGCTTGTATATCAGTACATATTTACTGTTCTCTGAACATAACTCAACATACAGCCGTTATTGTCTAAATAACTTGCAACAAAAGTAAGTACACCCTCAGTGAACATGTCAAAACTGTGTCTAAAGTGAATATTGTATATAATTTTTATGTAGCACTGAGTTTGAATGGAATTCACCAGAGCTGCACAGGTTGTTGCTGGGATCCTCTTGCACTCCTCCCTATTGAGATCACAGAGCTGTTGGATGTTAGACACATGGTGCTTTTCCACCTCCTGCTTGAGGAGCCCCACAGGTGTTCATTAGGGTTCAGGTCTGAAGATGTATTTGGCCTCTCCATCGCCTTTCCTCAGCAAGGCAGTTGTCATCTTAGCGGTGTGTTTAGGGTTGTTGTTATGTTGTAAAACTGCCATTCAGTCCAGTTTCTGAAGGGAGGGCATAAAGTTCACAGAACATTTTGGAATGCATGTTTCCCTCAATGAACTGCAGCTCCCCAGTACCAGCAGCACTCATGCAGCCCCAGACCATGATGCTACCACCACCACCATGCTTGACACAATTATCTTGGTTCTCCTCACCAGGGCATTGGTTCCAGTAATTTATGCACTTGAACATTGTCTTCACCAAACTTTTTGTAGTTTTCTTGTGATCCAGCTTCAGAAAAGCTTCCTTCTGGGATGACGGAGATGCCAACCGACTTGTTGCGGTGTGCGGCGTACTGTTTGAGCACTGACAAGCGAACTTTCCTCTTCTGCAACCTCTAAAGCAATGCTGCAGCACTCATGCGTCCATTTTTTTGAAGCAGCTTCTGCACCTAACACACCACCAGGACTAAACTCTTGTGAGGTCTGTTTTGAGTCCCTTATGAGGCCTGTTCCAAGTCTTGGAAAACCTCCGTATGACCCTGACCACTGTGGTGTGATACCGATCTTCTTATAACCTCTGCCATTTTTGTGGAGAGTAACAATTCTAATTCTCAAATGCTCAGAGATTCTTTTTCATGAGATGCATGTTGAACATCCAGTGGTCAGTATGAGAGAATTTTATGAAAGCACCAGATTTTAACTGCTTTAATACAAAATACACAATTTTGGTCCTGTCATGCAGACAAAAACATGAACATGATGAATAGGACTGTACACCTGTAATCACTTTGGGTTTACTTACTTATGTTGCCAGGTATTTAGACAATAAGAGCTGTATGTTGAGTTATTTTTAGAGGACAGTAAATCTGTACTGATACATACACTGCACATTGACTACTCTAAGATATATCCAAGTTTCATTTCCTTAGTATTGTCCCTTGAGAAGATCTACTACAATGGATGCTGAAATGTGAGGGGTGCACTTACTTTTGAGATACTGTATATATAACTCTAATTTAAACACAAATTGTATACACAGCCGGTATCAGAGCTCTATGTTGCATTCATTGTAAATCATGAAAGCACACATAAAAAGTACGACGATGGATATTAATATTTTAAAGCGAAACGCTCATAAATAAATAAAGGAAACGATTGTTTTTCGACTTTACCTCATGAATTATTATCGCTATTCCACTGGTGATATTTTGGACCTTTTTCCATGATATCTGTTGTTTATATTAAAGCAGTAACTTATGCAGGCCTTAAAAATGAAATTGTTTACCATATATGGTGATTTGTGGGCGGGTCATTATGCAAATGAGAGCTGTTCTGTGAAAACAGAGCGATTTAATATGCGTCGGATTATGAGTGGCAGTCGTGTACAGCCGTGTGTATGCACGTGTGATAACTGCCAATGCTGTGTGTGTGTTTATTCCCTCACACAAATTTTGAAACACCATATCTAGAGACTGCGAGGCTCATTGGAAAAAAAAAGATGTTTTATTAATTTTTTTTACACATTGAAATTATTTAGGTCATTTTGAATCTTGTTTTATGATTTCATCTTACACCTATGGTTCATTTGTATTTTTGTTTTTTTTAAACTGATTTATTTTAAATGATAAATAAAACATAAAACATTTATTACAAATGAACTCGGTGTAATATTTTGTTTATTATTCTTTTCATATTGTTTGTCGCAAAATAAATTTTTCTTCCAGAAACCATGGAGATTGCAAACCTTTGAACTTGACTATAATATAAATTAGTTGCATTATAAGATCATTTTGTACATTCAAGTAATTTTTCCCCTTTTAAACAAACAATCATTCAATTTATTAGCCATATGTTTATAGCACAAATATATTCCTTGTTATATTATATTCATAGTACCGTAATTTCCGGACTATTAAGCGCATCCAAATATAAGCCGCACCCACTGAATTTGACAAAGATTTTTATTTTGAACATAAATAAGCCGCACCTGTCTATGAAAACTAATGAACTGAAACTAATGAACTTTACACAGGCTTTAATGAAAGACAGTGTCTGTAACACAGCTTGTATCTAAACAGTAGCCTACCAAGAAAGTCATTGTTCACTGTCTTCCTCCTTCCTTTCACAACAATTTCTCTCAAGAGTTCATCTTTTGGCATCGTTGTGCGTTTAAAAATCACCATCGGTGAAGCTTTTCTCCCGATGCCGTGCAGCTCAGAACACAGGTGAAGTGTTTTTTCATGCCCGGTTGTTTTCAGCATGACGAATGATTCACATTTCCTGTAGACAATCCGAGTGAGCGGCAGGTCAAACGTCAGAGGAACCACATCCTTAGGGTTCCAAACGTCAGAGGAACCTCATCCATTAGACCAAATTAATTGGTCTAATGTTATGGGGCTCAGTTTTTTGGCTCGAAGTTTGTGTAACCGGGAAAAACCCATTAATTAGCCGCTTCGTTGTTTAAGCCGTGGGGTTCAAAGCGTAGGAAAAAAGTAGCGGCTTGTAGTCCGGAAAATACGGTACATATATATTTATCTGTAAATTATGCTCATAGTACATACACATCTGTAAATTACTGTTTATAGCCCTATAATAACATTTTATTGAATTTGTGTAAATCTTGTAAACACTGTAAATCCTCACTTGCTGCTATTGCACTCTGGTTAGACCCAAACTGCATTTTGTTGCCTTGTACTTGTCTAATGACAATAAATTTTGTATATACAAATACGACCAAAACAAAAGATTGTATTTACTAGTTCAGTCCTAAACGTCTGGTTCTTATGTCTCTTCCCCCTTCAGAATACCTAACAGTTTTCTCTCAGATGATAGCCTTCCATGACCCCGAGCTCAGCAACCACCTCAACGAGATCGGCTTCATACCAGACGTAAGTGCTTACGATTTTGATGAACTATTGAATGCAGCTCTGCACTTGACGTTTCTCTGACACAAACTGACCATTGAATGGATCGAGTGCTTTCTAAAAGATTTTCAAAAGCAATAAAAGGGTTACTTTGCTCTTTTTTTTTTATTGTTTAAAAGCAGGAGAGCTTCAGATATGTCGAAAATAGCTGAGCTGAGAAATTAATCCTGCACTTATCTTGTCGTTATAGCCACACACACACACACACACACACACACACACACGTACCTGGCAAATTGTCCTCATTACCAAACTTTAGTGCACACAGATATTGTTCAATCGATTCTCCAGACTCAGAGCTGTGTATTTTAGAAAAATCACACTCAGGAGGGTTTTGTGTTGTGTTTGGATACAGAGGGTCCCAGAGTTGCGATGGTTCGACTTACGATTTTTGGGTCTTACGATGATAATACGGAAAAATGTCAACACTATTTTACATTTTGCATGGCAAGCAAAAGTAGCAGTGTATGCTCCGCCCTCCACTCGCGAACCGGCTCTCATCCACATGCACACTGCTTCATACATACACACACTATACTGCTAAAAGTATCGGGTCACCTGGCCTTTCCTTCTATATGTGGTTCTTTTCCAAACTGTTCCCACAAAGCTGGAGGCACTCAATTGTATAACTATAATAAAATGTTTAATTCACTTGGAAACGCAAACATGTTCCAGCATGGCAATGTACAAAGTGAGCTCCTTGAAGATCTGGTTTACATGCTTTGAAGAGGAACATCTTCAGTGGCCTGCTATAGAGCTCTGATCTCATCCCTACTGAACACCTTAGGGATGAATGTGAACACTGACTGCACCTCAGGCCTCCTCACCTCCCCTACATCAGTACCTGCCTTTTATAATACCCTTGTGGCTGATGAACACAACTATCCATAAGCACATTTCAAATTCTAGTGGAACATCTTTCTAGAAATGTGGAGGAAATTATGAGAGCAAATCGGGACTTTATGTGTGATGCAACGCTCAAAAATCATAATTATGACCAGGTGACCCAATACTTTTGCCAATATAGTGTATTTACTGTATAGTTAGATACTGTAAACTGCTGAATTATGTACTGTAGCTTTTTTAATTTCGAACAAATTACAGTATACTGCGATCACCATTCTTTAAGACTCGACTCACGATATTTTCAAATCACGATGGGGTCATCAGAACACCTCCTATCGTAAGTCAGGGACTACCTGTATATGTAAACATGGAGCACATGGAGTCCTCAGGTTTGATACTGAGCTCAGGTTACTGCCATGTGGAGTTTTGAACGGTGTTCCAGTGTCCCAGTGAGTTTTATCCATTCACTTGTGAGCAGCATGCCGATGGAAATGTATCTTTAGATGTGTAAATATGTGGGTGAATGTATCTCCTCGAGTGTATTCCCATCTCACACTTCCCGTTCTTTAAGAAAGGTTCCGGATCCAATACATTTTAAAGAAGAGATACAGTAGGGTTTACTGATGATGAATTAATTTCTGTTTGTTTGTTTATCCATACATCAATTTATTGATTGATTTGGTTCATTTATTTAAAAAAATTCACAGTTATTAGTTAGTAAATTAATTAAGGCCTGTTGTGTTTAAGTAGCATAATGTACACTTCCTTTTTAATCTTAGTTTTCATTTCGTTTTTGTATCCTATATTTAACATCTTTGTCCAGGCTTCTGCCTGTAGCCTCGCAAAATACAGCGTTGTCAAGAGACAGTTTTCCACGTTTAGTCATGCAAATAAAGAATCCTCATTGGAACAGGGAGTTGTAATGGTCTGAATGAGCTGCCTAGACGACACTGATTGCAACGCGGACTTCTTTTGTTTCTCGGTTTAGCACTGCGCTGCCTCGCTTCTGCTTGTAAGCACACTTTGAAACAAGATTAGGACTAATTCTTTGTTTACCACAGCAAACGGTTGGTAATGTCACCGCATCAATGCGACCACTGACTAGCAAATTAGACACTTGGGGGAAAATAAAAATGGGAATATTTAGAAACTAAAATAGCGGCATGCGTTTAAAAAGATTTGACCCAAACGTAAGCATTTAGCGTGTAGAAACTTTATACACGCATACATACAACAAGACAAAAGACATGCAGAAATACTTTTTTAAATCATTATGCTGTTAAAATCTCTATTCTAATTGGTCAGAATGCATTGATTCATTTTTAAAGTGTATTTGGATTCTCAAATCTGATTGGTCAGGAGGCGTGCATTATTGTTGTATAACCGCTTAACTATAACTTACATAATTGGCTAATATTAATATTAATGCTCACATTCAAAACATTCAGGGAATTTTATGAGAGATGTTCAGCATAATTTATGGATAATAATGAATCCATTATATTATTAAAATTCAGTAGGGATTGGCGAAACTTCACAACTGCACCTCCCAGAAACTGTTCTTGGAATCCGCTAGAAATGTTTTATTTGTTATATAAGACAGATATGCTATATACTATATTAGAGTGAGGAAAATGAAACTTCTTGAAGTTTAGCAGTCTCAGGAGAAGTACATTGCAGGAACATAATGTCTGCAAGTTGTCATGGCTTCATTGAGTTTTTATTTAAGTCAGTCTTCAAAAGACTTCCCAGAAACACAGTTCAGGTCTGACTAAACACTTCCTATCTGTAGGGAAACTCTTTGGATTTCATAAAACGTCGACTGCAAGCATTTTAAAGATTTGCCCATAAAGAAATAGACTAGCTACAGCTGGGACAGACCTCCTTTACAGAGAACTCTGATCTTTCTTTTTATGTTGAAGCTCATTAGATCAGGAATATCTATAAATCTATATATGTATATATATATAATATGCACTGTGTTTACTGTTATCTGATGAGGTTAATAAACCTGCAGGATCCAGCTGTATGTTTCTTTTTTTCTAGCAGGCATAGTGAAAATGCAATCATATTAAATGCAATAATACTTCCAAATCATCCATCATTCCGTGATTGCTCTAAGTGTTTAAAAAGTTGGGCTGGATTTAAATGCAGTATTTCAGAGGGATGTGCTTGATACTGACAATTCAAAGGCGACAGGAAAGGCATTAGATGGAAACTGGCCTTCTGTTTCATCAATCATCATTCCTGTAAATGTCGCCAACTCTAGGTTTTATTAGAGATCTTTTTAATACAGTATACTGCACAAGGATAAGCTACAATATTCTGACCAATCACAAATGAAGAATTGCAGGTGGAAAATACATTTACATTTACATATGCGTCATTTAGCAGACGCTCTTGTCCAGAGCAACGTACAAATGTGCTTTTTACAAAGCTGCTCGTTTTACAAAGCAAACTTGGAAAGTGCTTTGTATGTTGTAGAGAAGAAATCGACAAGAAAGAGCCATATTAGCACCAAGTGAAGAAGGACAGTTGATTGTCTATAGTTACCCCGAGGTTGCGAGCAGTGGCTGAAGGGGAGAGCAGAGAGTCATGAAGAGTTATTCAGAGATCTTGGCCTGGAGATGAATTACCTGGGATGACCAGTAGAGGTTGAGTTTAAATTGATCTCATCCATAAAGATATGTCTGTCAAGCATGCCGAGCTCCAAGGGGAAGCTGTGGTATCTGAGGGAGGGAAAGAAAAGTGAGTTGAGTTAAGTGTCATCAGCATAGCAGTGGTAAGAAAACCCATGTGAGGATATGACTTCACTAATAAAGTGGGTATAGAGGGAGAAAAGGATTGGACCAAGTACAGAGCCTTGTGGGACACCAGTGGTGAGTCTGCACGTGGCAGAAAATTATCTTTAAACAAAATCATGTGTCAAAGTTTGGAGCGACATGTTGGATGAGGCAGGTGTGAAATCTCGAGCGACTTGAATCAGGGATGAAACAGTATTGCCCAACAACCGGGTTGGACCATCTCAAAAATAGCAACTCTTGTGGGATGTTTCTGTTCAGCAGTAGTGAGTACCTACGGGCAGACATTTGAGGAACACTCAGTAGTGGACAGTAATTAATAAAGTAAATGAAATCAGTCATTCTTTTTTATTCATAAAAACTTAACTAGATAAACATGCAGGAATCCACCAATCAGGGTCAAGCGCTCGCTCAGTTTCGAACTTGTTTTGAGTGGCGCTTGGTGTATCTACTTATCATTAACATACAATTCAACAGCAAGCAGAACATATAGAGAGGAATAAATAATGGAAGGATCTCCTGACTCGAACTCAACACAACACCCGTGGCCTTATTTACACAAATATTTTTGAAGTAGTTGAAAAGAAGCTTTGGGGCTTATGATAATTTGAATAGATATCAATCAGTGTTTGACTCATTGATATCTTTTTTTTAATAGATTGTTGTGCTAAGAGTAACATTAGAGTCTTTAACATAAACTGAGTTGATTAAGCAAAAAGTCTTGTGACAAAAATGATAATAGGAACATTATAGCCGTAATAAATCATAGTACTTTGGATACTTAAGTAAATTTGAAGGCAAATATTTTTGTACGTTTATTCAAGTGAAAGTTTAAAGAGAGCACGTTTACATTTACTGGAGTCATATTTTACCTACTGTGTCTCTACTTTAACTCAAGAACATGGCTTTTGTACTTCGTCCATCACTGCTTAAGTACATTTGAAGGCAAATATTTTTGTACGTTTATTCAAGTGAAAGTTTAAAGAGAGCACGTTTACATTTACTGGAGTCATATTTTACCTACTGTGTCTCTACTTTAACTCAAGAACATGGCTTTTGTACTTCGTCCATCACTGCAATATTGTGGCACACACAGTTGATTGATTGATTTTGGTTGTGTATTTTACTCTGCATACAAATGTACCCTTTTTATTTTTTTATTTGTCTATTAACCACTAGACCACCAGGGGACCCTTTATATTTATGTATTGTATTGTTTACTATTTTGTGGCATTCATTGTGGACAGCAACTTAAGCATTTTATTGTATGGGGGTACATGTTTCTTTACTGTGCATATGACAATAAACAATAAACTAAACCAAATTAATACAAGACAGTGTGGGACAGATACACAAAAAAGAGCAGAGCAAAATGCCTACTGTATAATATGTTATACAGTACAATGTGCAAAATAAGCAAACTGTGTGTCTGTATTTTGTGTATCTGTAAACATATACACAAAATGTAGTGCAAAACAGCAATCGAGGGGTGTGCAAAAAGATATATGGGTGGATTTGTATATATTGAAATGAGGATTGTGTGTGTTTCAGCTCAAGTATGTAACATTTCAGTAACACACAGTCGTGTGTGTGTGTGTGTGTGTGTGTGTGTGTGTGTGTTCTGTGTGTGTTCTGTGTGTTGAGGAGCCTGATGGCTTGAGGGAAGAAAGATTTGATCAGACTTGAAAAAGGGAATTGATGCCTTACACAGCAGTACTTGGCAAACCAATAATACTGCTGTACCTTACTAATGCTCTAGTGGTTGAATGATCACAAATCCCTACAGCCACACTCCAATATGTTGTAGAAATCCTTCCCAGAAGCATGGAGGTTATTAATATAATGGATAGAAAGGCGTAAATTGGATGTTCAACAAGGACATATGGGTGTAAGGGTCATATGGTTCTATATTCTATCTTCTGGCCATATCATGAAAAATAATACCAAATAGGACTTGAGAGGATGTTTTGTATGAGAATCATGCAGCAGTTCTTGATTATGAATCTACAGTATTGATGTGAGATTATCCAGTAAAGCAATGGTAATCTTGGGTATAAACTCTTCTTGGTAAAGCCAGACTTTAAGGTGATAGCTATTGAAATACTCCTGTGAAAACTCTTAGTTTTTATATAGGACTGGCTTTTTAGTGCTTTTTGGTTTTAGCTCAGTCTGTATCATTTCTTTTCAGCTTTTCAGTGCATGTTTGCACGTTTGGCCAACACAGCTTGTGCTACACTGACAAATGTGTTGCCTCCACACATTCTCCTGAGGGAGGGAGGGAGAAAAAAGAACAAAATCCCAGATCCCCCTCCCAGGCTTTTTTTTTTCCTATCAAAGAAAGAGAAAAGATCCACGACCCACCAGCCTTGTCCATCCTCTTTGAAATCCCCGGAGCTTCACGGAAAGCCGAATAAAAGATGAATAGCAACAATAACATCGAGCCAATGTCCCCTTCAGTCTCCGAGCAGCTTCCATTGTCATGAACATGATAAGATGCCAGACGCCTTCTGTACAAGTGTCTGCGAATTTACCAATTTCGTTAATGAATGCTAATGAATCTTGTAGCCTTTGATTTTTTTTTTTGTCTCACCTCTGTGCCATTTGTCTTTTTTTTTTTTTCTCCCGGAAAATTTTCTCTTCCTTTAGCAGGGTCGCTAAACCATGTCGTTTTCTGAGAATTACAGCTTTATTTTTCCTGTCTGGGTATTATTTGATCTTGTCGCTTTGAATCACTGTTTCTCTAAAAGCACAAATCTATCTTGGCTGACGGTGCGGGAACAATATTGTTTCACAAAGCACCAGGTTTTGGCTGGGTACGTCCTAGCGTTCCCTGTGAAATTGGTTTTCTCATGGAGTTGTAAAGGCCAACATCAACCGATTGCTTGTTTTCGTTTGCATTAACGTCTTCAACTTCGGAAAGTATTGCGACACGCGGAGACTCTTGAGGAATTCACGTTTACATGTGCACAGAGCGCTGCAAGATTTCACATATTTCACCGTACTCATCTCTTGCTGTGAGAGTTCTCTAATGATAATAACTGTATAATGAATATAAATTATTTGTGTAATTTATATTGAATCTCTCGTAAGCACGTACATAATCACAGTGTAATACAAGCGAAATTGGTCCAGATGATAAATTCGCACAGGGACAGGCACATTATATGCTTGGAAAAACATTTATTTAGCAGATGTCGTAAAGTTGTTAAGTCGAGCAGAGTTTGATTCATGGCCAGAAGTTGAAAAGGCAGTCAAAAGGAATAACTGGAGACGTCATGAGGAAGAAACCTTGGAAGAAGCACAATTTTTGGATCTCGTTTTTCCGGAAATCATCACAGTATCCAGGTGTAGGAGAGTCCAGTCAGACTGAAGGTTTAAAAATCATGTTCACTGTAAGCAGATTATATACTATATACTATATAGTATACTTTTGCTGTTAATATAACCTTCACTCTTCTGGGAAGATGTTTCTTTAGATTTTGAAGTGTTTTTGTGGAGATTTTTGCTCATTCAGCCAGTTAGTAAAGTCAGGTTCTGATGTAGGTGAGGTGAGGAGGCCTCTGGTGCAGTCAGTGTTCCAATCATCCCAAAGGTGTTCAATAGGGTTGAGGTCAGAGCTCTATAGCAGGCCACTCAAGCTCTTCTAGTCCAACCCATGTCAAGCATATCTTAATGGAGTTTCCTTTGCACACAGGGGTATTCTCATGCTCTCAGAACAGGTTTAGGTCTTCTAGGTCAAGTGAAGGGAAGAAATGTATGTTACTGCATTCAAAAACATTCCATACATTTGAGTGCCTTGTAGTAACAGTTCTGGGAAGAACCACATATAGCTGGAAATGTCAGGTGTCCCAAAACTTTTGTCGATATATTTACAGTGTATACTGAGCTCCTTCACAGTGAACAATAAGGAATCCATGTTGCCCCGTCTTTGGCAGTAGAAATTGGCTCTCGAGTGTATACACTTTGAATGCAACAGGTCTGAAAAGCTTGCCTGAGAGAGATTATTAGATTGTTAGGTATGTGTTTATCCTGTATTGAATTATAAAGAGTCTAGGTAAGAACTTCTATCTTTGACAGCAGAACTTAAATGGAGAACTACAAGGCCAAACAATGGGGGCACCTCAGTTTCTCACCAGAGGGACAAACATTGAACTTTGTAGTGTTCCAAATTTTCTGAAAGTCTAGGGCAATTTGTAGGTCACCTACATGGCATTCCAGGTTTTTTCTCTTGTCTCAGACTTAATAATTGAAACTGACACCTGGTTTTTGTGCCACAAAGTTGAATCAATGCTGTGCAGTGAGAGTTGGACCAAAACAAACCTCCGGAACCTTTTATTTTTTACTCTGTTGAAATACAAATATTTTTGCTTGTAACTTTCTTTTCTTGATTTAGCTTTTTTTGTGCACGGGTTATGTTAGCAGCAGTTTTCTTAATAAAAACTCTGAGAGAAAACAAAAACATTCCTCCTCCTTTTCTTATCCAAACCAAAAGTATTGCTCACCGCATTCGCGCATCTCTCATTTCTGCCGTTGCTTTTCTTTCTTTTTCTCTCCCGCACGTCGTACACCACTTGAAGGAAACATCCACCACGAAATACAGTACATGTTCAAATATCTGAGATGTGTTGAGGCTACTTTGTTCCTGTAAGCAGTGTTCCGCTGTGCTGAGATCACAAGGAATCCCCCAAGTCCAATTATGATACCGTTATATCATAATTGAAAAAAATGACAGCAGTCTCAAACTGTGGAGATGAAAGCAAGTGCAGGTTTTGTTTTTTTCTTAAGAGCAAGTATAAAACATAAAAGACATTCCACGAATTTTAATTTGCGCATGGACGTGAACTGAAAAGTGTGGGTGTTTAGTGCTATGTGACTAGGTCATGTGATTTACAAGAGGCTGATGGGAGATATTGTCCTGTGGCTCTTTTCATAATAGTGACACAAACATATATATATTTTAGAGTAGTCAATAGGCAGCTTGCATTAGCAGTATAGATTAATGTACTGTATAAAATAACTCATCATACAGCTATCATTGTCAAAGTAGCTGGCAACAAAAGTGAGTACACCCTTAGTGATAGTAGCTGTACGTCATGTAATCATGCAAAGCCACATGTCCTATTCGCCATGTTTTTGTCTGCTTGACACGACCATACAAATTTGTGTATCTTGTGTTAGAGCAGGTGAAATTTGGTGCTTTGAGTACAATTCTCTCATACTGACCACTAGATGTTCAACATGGCACCTCATGGTAAAGAATCTCTGAGGATTTGAGAATTTGATTTGTTGCTCTCCACAAAGATGGCCGAGGCTATAAGAAAATCAGTAACATTGAAACTGAGTTGCAGTACAGTGGTCAGGGTCATACAGAGGTTTTCCAAGACGGGTTCCACTCGGACCAGACCTCACAAGGGTCCATCAAAGAAGTCGACAGTCCTTGTGCTGCTGTGCATTAGGTGCAGAAGCTGCTTCAAAAAAAACAGACTCATGAGTGCTGCAGCATTGCTTTAGAGGTTGCAGAAGCGGGCGGGTGGTCCGCTTGTCAGTGCTTAGACCGTACGCCCCTAACTGAACAAGTATATCAGCATCTGGCTTTACTCGTTGCCACATACATGTATACTGTAGAGTTTCTACATTACGATAGTGTAAATCGCTCTGTTTTGCTAAGTTATGTAAGGTAATTTCCGGACTATTAAACACACCCAAATATAAGACTGAATTGTACAAAGATGTTCATTTTGAACATAAAAAAGCCGCACCTGTCTATAAGCCGCAGGTTCCTACACTGAAACAAATGAACTTTACACAGGCTTTAACGAAAGACAGTGTCTGTTACACGGCTTGTATCTAAACAGTAGCCTACCAAGAAAGTCATTGTTCACTGTCTTCCTCCTTCCTTTCACTACAATTTCTCTCGAGAGTTTTTCTTTTGGCATTGTAGTGCGTTTAAAAATCACCATCGGTGAAGCTTTTTTCTCGATGCCGTGCAGCTCAGAACACAGGTGAAGTGTTTTTTCATGCCCGGTTGTTTTCAGTGTGACGAATGATTTGCATTTCTGTTGCAGGTCCAAGTGAGCAGCAGGTCAAACATCAGAGGAACCGCATCTATATTTATGATGTGGTGCGGCCCAATTCATTAGGAGCGCATCTGATTTAATATAAAGAGTTTCATTGGTTAACCTAATTAGTTTCATTGGTCTAATGTTATGGGGCTCAGTTTTTTGGTTTGAAGTTTGTGAAACCTGGAAAAACCCAGAAAAAATCCATAAATTAGCCGCTTTATTGTTTAAGCCACGGAGTTCAAAGCGTGGGAAAAAAGTAGCGGCCTATAGTCCGAAAAATACGGTACTATAATTTCTTACTGTAATAAATTACAGTACACTACCCCATACTGATCACCGTTCTTTAAGATTCCTGTTTAGGCTAGCAGCATTCTCCACTTACGATATTTTTTACTTACTGGAACTACCAGTACTTTTTCCATTATGTATTAAAAATTTCCCAATAGTCTATTCCCTTCATTTTATCGCATTTCTCTCTGGTTCCCTGCTGCAAGGACCACCGCCACTGAGTATAATTTTCGATTAGAGTTTCTATACAATTGAATTTCCACCGTCACATCACGTATCGCCATAAGGCCAGCAGAAACGAACAGCACGGGCTCTTGTTAAATTCAAATCCATGTTGCTTGCGGCTTTTGCTTTAGGCAATCAAACTGCGATTTGGTCACTCCGAGGCCCCATAGAAGCCATAGAAACACTCCTGCATTTTGATTGGATTTGATTTTTGATTGGATTCTTTGATTGGATGGTCAGAGAGCAGACTACTGCAACTCACATCTGTTAGAAACTGCACAAGCTCGGATATAATCGTGTGGATTTAATAGCTGTTATTCGTTTCACAATGGTTGACAAAGGAGCAGAAATTAATTTGGTCACGGATTTGATTTGTTACAAGAACAATTATAAGGTTGACTTTTCACGAAAAGCTGGATAATGTGAGGAAAGGTCAGCCTAAACATTTTCAAACAGTTCTGCGAACCAATTTTATATCTTGTAAAATTTGCCCAAAAACGCACAATTTGCCTTTATTTCAAATCTCCAGGAAAACTGATCAAATGCACTGAAAACCCAGAGTTATTTTATGAGGTTAATATTGATGCGTTTGCTAGAGATGATGTATGCAGGCAGTCAGCTGTGGCTGCAGTGAAAGGAGACTAGTTAAATTGTGCTCGTTGGTTTTCTTGTTTTAGTAACTGCAATAATTCTCACTGTATCAGATTCCTGTCTGTGATACAGTGCTCTGTTTTACAATATATTATTGAAGGTTTCTATAGCCATGGCATCATAATGATGTTATTTAAAGATTGATTGATTCAGGTAGGACACCAATGAAGGTCGAGGTGTGAAATGCACAGCCAGCTACTGATATATACATATATATGCTGAACCTTTTTCTAATTGTGAGGTGATGTTTTGGTGGAAACAGCAAAAATGGACTGAAAAGTCCAGAATGCATTGCAGACTTTAGTTTGGGGGGCGTGGTAAACAATCAGTTCACCTTGTCACGTCACAGTTGCCCTCTAAAATCATTATTACAAATCTTCACATGCAAGTTATTATCGTTTGAAAGACATCTTGAATGCTTGAGTGTGGCTTCCAGAGTGGTTCTTTTCTCTTCAGCTTTTTACTGGATGAAGAGAATGAAATTCTAACAAAGTATATTCTATTCTGTATCTTTTATTTACACACAATGCAGCTGCCCAGTACTGTTTTTTTCTTTTCTATAGGTCTGGGTTTATAGCTAAGAAAGGGAAGAGGAACAGTTTTGCCTGAAGGAATATTGGACTAAGTTTCATGCTTAAGGGGATATAGGCAAAAAAAGAAAAAAAGAGTGTTTCATGCACACAGTTGATACTGACAGCTTCATTCAGCATATACCAAGTCTGAAAGTATGCCCAAATAAATAAAAAAATAGTTTTAGCTATGTTTATTTTTTGAGCAGACATGTACAAGTGAGAGTCCAGTTCATTCAAAGTTAGGTGTTAGAGCAGTTACAGTGATTTTTCTTTTCTCAATGATTCGTATTTACAATACATACCGGTTTTCTTTTGGAAATAATATTGTGTTCTGGCTGCGTATGTGTGTATATGTGTGTGCGTGTGTTTATATTATATAGTGCTCGTTAAAAGTTTGGGAAACACCTCGTCTTTTATAATTTTTGAGACACATCATTTTGTTTATATGCAATGAAAGCCCATTAAATAAAGTGCTTCAACTCTTCATCCCATTATAGCCAATTATTACTTTTGCTCAGAATAAAAAACTAGTCTTATTCACAATATGGACCACTGACCAGAAGATTTGTATGTGCTTTTTGAACATCCCCTTCCAAATTTAGTTCCCAGTTTTGCAGTTATAATAACCTCCACTGTTCTGGGAAGATGTTCCATTAGATTTTGGAGTGTGCTAGTGGAGATTTGTGTGCATTCAGCTACAACGGTGTTAGTAAAGTCAGGTACTGATGTAGGTTAAGTGAGGAAGACTGGAGTACAGCCAGCGGTTACAGTTAGGGTTGAGGTCAGAGCTCTACAGTGGGCAAGATTTTTTATGATGAGCCATGTGAAGCATATCTTCATGAAGATTGAATTGTGCACATGGGTTTTGTCATGCTGGAACATGCTTGGTTACTGAATGAATGGTGAGGGATTCAAGTCGGAGTATTGTCAAGCTGCATCTTTTGGGTCCTTGAGCAAGGCAGTTAACTCCTCCGTGCTCTAGGGGCACTGTTTCATGGCTGACGTGTACATGTGAGACGTAAAAAGCCCATTACCTTTATTTTTAAAGCTACCACATCCAAAGACTTCTTATACAATTGTGGGATTTTTAACTGTGTGGTAACAGTTTGGAGAAAAACTACATATGGCTGGAAAACACAATACTTTTGTCTATATCAATAGTTCTAAAATTGTTTAAAAGTCAGTCTCTTTTTACATAAATTTGCACAAACCCAGAAACCTTTTTTTCTGAAAGCTGTCTGTTTTTCTAAATAGATTTTTGTGTTAGTTTCTGTGAGCAATTTATAAATGACACCCATTTGCAAAATAAAATCATCTCATCGCCTTGTGAATCAGGTCCACTGAACCGTTACGTGTTCTTTCTCTCTGTTCTAAGAGACAATTAAGTCTATTTCCCCATCTAACCAAAGGCCACTTTTGTTCTCTTACAGCTGTATGCGATTCCATGGTTCCTGACAATGTTCACTCGTAAGTACAGCACAATTACACACACAATCAGTCATACACTCCATTTAAAGGCTTTTGGTTGGGAATGCAAGAGTGAGACTTCAGTTCAGTCGTGCTTATTCAGAACACATACTGAGGAAAAAATTTGTTCCTGAAGATTTTTGGTTAAAAATAAAGTGTAAGATTTAGAGTACAGCATGTGATTATAGAATAAACAAAATCAACACTGAAGTAGTTATGAGCTGTGTATAAAATATTTAAAATCTCCACATCTCATAATTTTGATTTCTTGATGCATCTTGATGTTTTGGGACGTCTCAATTATTTTGGGACGTCTCACTTATTTAACCATTATAGAGAAGGGGTCTCCAACCTTTTGTTGACCAATTTCATATGAACTGGCTGGTGGTGGGGGGGTTAGCGTGTATTGTTATATATTTTTCATTGCCTATCAAAAGTTTGGAAACATCTACCGTAATTAAAAAATTTGACAAAGATTTTTTATTTTGAACATAAATAACCCATTCCGCAATTTCATTAGTCTAATGTTATGGGGTTCAGTTTTTTGGCATGAAGTTTGTGAAACCGGGAAAAATCCATAAATTAGCCGCTTCATTGTTTAAGCCACGGGGTTCAAAATGTGGGAAAAAAGTAGCGGCTCCTAGCCTGGAAAATACGGTAGTTGTTTATGGTTTTTGAGACGTGTTCTTTTCGTTTAAAAAACAAACTATGCAAAAGGCAAAAACCCACAAAAATTAGACAGTGATTAATTAAATTAAAGTTCAGTGGACAGATGAATTTTGGCTCTAACAAAAGAACGTATATAAGACTGAGAACAGGAGAGAAGATGTTAGCAGGCTGCCTTACCACCACAGTCAAACATGGAGATGGTCAATGGTTTGCAGTTGTTTTGGAGTAGGGAAGATTGGCGACTTATACCAGGTTCAATGAACCAGCACTGCTACAATTCCATACTTCAACACCATACAATTCCGTCTAGACTGCGGCTCATTGGAACCGACTTCACCATACAACAAGATAATGAGCTGAAGCATACATCCAAGCTCTGTAGGTGTTATTTAGAGAGCAGACAGTCAACTGGAGGGTTATTTATCATTGAATAGCCTGCCCAATCACTACACCTAAATCCTATTGAACTGATAGGACTTGGACTTAGGTCCGCAAGTCGTGAGTTTAAATCCCAGCCACACCAAGTTGATACTCCTGAGCCGCTGAGCAAGGCCCTTAACCCCATATCTGCTCGGTTGTATACACAAGATAAATATAAGTCCCTCTGGATAAGTGCAGCAAACGCCATAAATGTAAATAGAGAATAAACAGATTATTAAAGGCACTTAAGTAGGTATGAGCTGCTTGTAAAATGGAAAATCTTCACTATAACCGAGTTAACCCAGTTCACATTTTCTCCATGCGTCATGCAGAAGCCCTCTTTTTTCTTTTTTTCTTTTTTTTTGAAGTGTTTATCAGAATTCAAATTTCCGAAACAATCATCGCTGATGGTCCATAATGGCCCATTGTTTCAGGAGGCGCCGTTTCGATTACTGAAATTTGTTCCGAATTACACAAAATAATTGTTAAACGGCAAATTTTCCTATGATCGTGCGCCGAACGGTGAATTGCAGCCCGCGTGTTGATTGTCCGAACGTCACATTCAGAGAGAGAAATGTCATCTAATCTTGCTCCATGCGCATCTGCAAATGGCTTTTTTTCAGCCGCACTTCGTAAATAAGGTATTACACCGTCGCCGAGTCGCGCTCCATGAGGAGATTTAAAAGAGCAAGAGGTTGAGGGTGGGGGGACTGTGGTGTGAAGCGCTGCCCATGTGACCTTTTAACCTAAAGTTTGTGTGGTGCGAAAACACAGAGTCTCTCTTTATTAATACAAATTTAACTACATAAGCCAAACACACTCAGCATATTCCAGAAATCGCAGCTGGAATCTAATGTGTGTTTATTGTTCCAATTTTTCGTCCTTGTCAGAAAATAATCAGATAATATTTTACTCATTATGTGACATAATGAATTCTCAAAGCATAAAGTCTAATTATTTCTATAAGTATGTTTGTGATGATTGTACAGATTAATTATTTGCTTTGAAAATGTTGATGGAGAAGAATAGAGAAGGTCAGAAGGAGATGCATTGTGTGTTTGGGTATTTAGAGAAAGCGTTCGACAGGGTGCAAAGTGAGAAGTTGTAGTATCGCATGACGATGTCAGGCGTGTCAGAGAAGTATGTGAGGGTGGTGCAGGACATGTATGAGGACAGTGTGACAGCAGTGAAGTGTGCAGTAGGAACGATAGACTTTTTTAAGGTGGAGGTTGGACGCATTAAGGATTGGCTCTGAGCCCTTTTCTGTTTGCAGTGGTAATGGACAGGTTAATGAATGAGGTCAGACAGGGGTCTTTGTGGACTACGATGTTTGCGGATGATATTGTGATTTGTGGTGAGAGTAGGGAGCAGGTTGAGAAGTATTAAAATAGTTTTATTACAGATGTACACTTTAGGAAACAAGCCGAATAAGACCTTTTTACAATGGAGGCCCTCTAACACCACTGGCACCAAGTTCCTCCTGTTCATAATAAAGTAGATTATTACATTGTATTACTGGAATATGGCGCTTTTACCACTGTGGCCCGGGTTCGATCCCCGGTCAGGGAACCAACCCCAGCCACTCTTAGTGCCGGTCCCAAGCCAGGATAAATGGGGAGGTTTGCAATAGGAAGGGCATCCAGCATAAAAAAAAAAACCCATATGCCAAATCAAACATGCGGAGGATCTGCTGTGGCGACCCCTAATGGGAGAAGCCGAACGAAAGTTTATAGCATTGTCTCACTGAATGCTTGATTCTTATTCTCTGCTTCGTGTCCGATGGTTATTCGCCTTCATATCGTGGTTAATGAATAAGCTTAACAATTGTTTTGGCTGACCTTTTCTCATGTTGTCCAGCTTTTCTAGAAAAGTCCATCTGTAAATGTCTTTGTAAGTGTATCTGCAACCAAATCAATTTCCTCTCCTCTGTCAGCCGTTGTGGAATAAAAAAAAAAACAACAGCTATTAAATCCACACAAATATATTTAAGCTACAGATTTATTGCTACAGATGCAGGTTGATTAGTGTGCTCTCTGACCCTTCAATCAAAGGACGCGAAACATCTGACGCATTTAGACGTCTGCCAGCGGAGAGCCAAATCGATTTGTTTAAGCAACAGCTTCAAGTAACATGGATTTGAATCAATAGGGTGCCTTTTGCTGGTCTTTCAGCAGTTTCCTTTGACCCTGGCGACGCATGATTGCTGAAATCTGATTGGATAGAAAATTACACTTAATGGCATTGTTTCTAGAAGCAACATGAGAGAGAAAAGCTATGAAATGATGAGAATAGACTATTGGGAATAAGTACATATTCATGGATAAAAATATACCAAACTTAAGTCAGCAGTTCTGATAGAGTTTAGGTCAGCTGACCCTGATGGACCGCCACTGGGGTCCACAACAAAATTGTAATTGTACTTCCTTCCTGTGGGATATTGGACATATTAACAAATTCCTATGATTTTACAAGTTAACTGTGGTTTAAAAACATGGTTTTAAAATATACCTGAATAAATTATGTATATTGTTGTGTAGCAAAACAGTGTCAACATTTTACATCTGTATTGTGTTACACTGTTGTAATGATACAATATTGAACTATTGATCATTTTTTAAATGTAGGGCTTTTGTTTGTTTTTAAGTGAACTGTTCAGGCTGTAGGTGTGAGCTTTGTACACACTGCTAAATTGGTAGTTATGAACTAAAAATCCTAACTTATCTATTTTTATTTGTTCTAAAATATGATATACAGAATTTCTGAGCTTCAGGTTTGCTGCTTTGATGATATTTGGGGATGAGGGAATTGAAAGCTGATATGATTGTATTGTTGATAATATTGTTTTTCTTTTTCTTTTATTTATTTCATTATTTCTTCCCACCCACACTTGTTATGGTGACACACAAAAAAAAAGGCATTTACAGATAGAACATAAGTCATTACATTGTACTGGAAGCTTACAGATAAACAAGATTTATATATATATATATATGATTGTATTGTTGATAATATTGTTTTTCTTTTTCTTTTATTTATTTCATTATTTCTTCCCACCCACACTTGTTATGGTGACACACAAAAAAAAAGGCATTTACAGATAGAACATAAGTCATTACATTGTACTGGAAGCTTACAGATAAACAAGATTTATATATATA
>MU551713.1:486333-526534 GCA_024362625.1 Silurus asotus
CGAATTATCGGGGGTAGACTGTATATATTTTGATATGCTTGCTGAAGTCAAAGGTTTTGTGTATGTCGATTCCCGCAGGAAGTGATATTAGCTAAGCAAAGCTTCATGCAAAGTGATACAATGCTCTAAAAAGTTTGCTCTCTCCTTTCCTCCTTCCTTCTACTCCTCCTAATGTTCCTAATGTGTCAATGTGAGCGACTGCCAAGCTCTTTTGTAAGTGAATCAATGTAATCGTTTTTAATTCCGTTTAATTTCTCCTGTGTGTGTGTGTACTTCCTTTTGTAGACGTCTTTCCCCTGCATAAGATCTTCCACCTGTGGGACACGCTGCTGTTGGGCAACTCGTCGTTCCCGTTCTGTATCGGCGTGGCCATCCTGCAGCAGCTGCGCGACCGCCTCCTGGCTAACGGCTTCAACGAGTGCATCCTACTCTTCTCGGACCTGCCCGGTAAAAACGCCCACCCACCCCCCCCGCAACACGTGCTGCACATTTCACATAAGCTCGTGCATTCAAATATTCAAAAGCTACCGAATGCGCTCCGGTCCCTGCGGTGCGGCTGTGGCTGTGCGCCAGCGAGTGCATATTTCACAATCTTCTGCCAGAGTGTGATGGACAGCCTGCGGTATGAGGCGCTTGATATTTGGACACTTAGGCATGTGCACTCAGCTGGAAGCACTGGAGAGCTGATGCAGTGCGGCAAATTAGCTCTATTTGTCCGTACCGTCTGTGAGGCGTGCGAGAATAACGTGTATCCCCAACCCAGAGAACACTTTTCAATGCAATGTCTTTGCGTGAAATTAAGATTGTATTCGGTGTGCAGGAGTTTTGTGGCTGCAAATGCAACACAAACCAATGGAAAAAGTGCTGCAGCTCTTGCTGAGCGTATTTGTGAAATCATTGGAAGGTATTTCAGTAGTAGCGATTATAACTGGTTGATATGCCAGTTTAGGGCTGTGTGGTGGTTATTATGCGTTTTTCTTATGAACTAAACTTACTTTATTGGCATGACAAATATATTACATGGACAACTATTTGTATACACCTGAGCATTACTTATACAGTATATGTGCTTTTTACATGTCCTATTTCACATTTAGTCAGAATTTACTGTCGAGGAGGCCTGGGGTGCAGTCAGCGTTCACATTCATTCCAGCGGTGTTCAATATACTGTATAGGGTTGAGGTCAGAGCCCTGAAGACTGTATAGGGTTGAGATCACAGTGACGTTAACAGTATTGAACACCTAGCTCAGTGTAGGGAAGTGTTAGCTCAGTGTAGGGAAGTGTTAGCTCAGTGTAGGGAAGTGTAGGGAAGTGTTAGCTCAGTGTAGGGAAGTGTAGGGAAGTGTTAGCTCAGTGTAGGGAAGTGTTAGCTCAGTGTAGGCAAGTGTTAGCTCAGTGTAGGCAAGTGTTAGCTCAGTGTAGGGAAGTGTTAGGGAAGTGTTAGCTCAGTGTAGGGAAGTGTTAGCTCAGTGTAGGGAAGTGTAGGGAAGTGTTAGCTCAGTGTAGCTCAGTGTGGGGAAGTGTTAGCTCAGTGTAGGGACGTGTTAGCTCAGTGTGGGAAAGTGTTAGCTCAGTGTAGCTTACTGTAGGGATGAGTTAGCTCAGTGTGGGGAAGTGTTAGCTCAGTGTAGCTCAGTGTAGCTCAGTGTGGGGACGAGTTAGCTCAGTGTAGGGAAGTGTTAGCTCAGTGAAGCTCAGTGTGGGGAAGTGTTAGCTCAGTGTAGCTCAGTGTGGGGAAATGTTAGCTCAGTGTCGGGAAGTGTTAGCTAAGTGGAGCTCAGTGTGGGGAAGTGTTAGTTCAGTGGAGCTCGTGTGGGGAAGTGTTAGCTCAGTGGAGCTTAGTGTGGGGAAGTGTTAGCTCTGGGTAGCTCAGTGTGGGGAAGTTTTAGCTCAGTGTAGCTTGTGTGGGGAAGTGTTAGCTCAGTGTAGCTTAGTGTGGGGAAGGGTTAGCTCTGGGTAGCTCAGTGTGGGGAAGTGTTAGCTTAGTGGAGCTCAGTGTAGAGAAGTGTTAGCTCAGTGTAGCTCGTGTGGGGAAGTGTTAGCTCAGTGTAGCTCAGTGTGGGGAAGTGTTAGCTCTGGGTAGCTCAGTGTGGGGAAGTGTTAGCTCAGTGTAGCTCGGTGTAGCTCGTGTGGGGAAGTGTTAGCTCAGTGTAGGAAAGTGTGGGAAAGTGTTAGCTCACTGTAGCTCAGTGTAGCTCAGTGTGGGGAAAGTGTTAGCTCAGTGTAGCTCAGTGTGGGGAAGTGTTAGCTCAGTGTGGGGAAGTGTTAGCTCAGTGTAGCTCAGTGTGGGGAAGTGTTAGCTCAGTGTAGCTCAGTGTGGGGAAGTGTTAGCTCAGTGTGGGGAAGTGTAAGCTCAGTGTAGCTCAGTGTGGGAAAGTGTTAGTTTAGTGTAGCTCAGTGTGGGGAAGTGTTAGCTCAGTGTGGGGAAGTGTTAGCTCAGTGTAGTTCAGTGTAGCTTAGTGTGGGGAAGTGTTAGCTCAGTGTAGTTCAGTGTAGCTCAGTGTGGGGGAAGTGTTATTTCAGTGTAGTTCAGTGTAGCTCAGTGTGAGGAAGTGTTAGCTCAGTGTAGTTCAGTGTAGCTCAGTGTGGGGGAAGTGTTAGCTCAGTGATTAAATTGGTTTCCTAGTTGGAAGTTCAAATCTCAGCACCAGCAAAATCCCGCTGCTGGGCTCTTGAGCAAGGACCTAAAATCCTCACCTGCTCGATTGTCCAAATGAGATAATTGTTGCTCGCAAAAGTCACCTGTGAAATGCCATAAATCTGGAAGAGTGTCTGGGCCTAATAAAGGACAAATTTAATTACACAGTCTACAAAAACATCTTGTACAATTGTGTGCTTCCACATGTTTTGGGAAGAACCACTTTATGAATAAAATCTTCGATCATATAGGGTAGGTGAATAAATGAAGCACCACTGTGTGCGGTTATATTGATAAAAAGTTTATGATTGACTGGTTAAGTTAAAAACTTACTGATATCCCAAATTATTTTTCAAATTCACAGATAAATCCTCAATTGTGATCATTAAAAATTCATCAAATGTTCAGCTTTACTTATTACATTTTTCTTCTTAGTTCAATATCAGCTTACGAGACGATGCTCAGATGGATTGTTTTTTTGAACTGTTTTTGTTGTTTGACAACAAAATTGGCAAATAGATCATCTACTTCAGCACCCATGTGTGTAAGAGGCAGTTCCATCCATCAACTGTCCTTCAGCATGAAGAGTTTATCGCTTTATTCACACAGCACTGGCGATTTCTGATGTGTTCTCTGTTGGGCTTCTTTAACAGCCTTGTTTTTCTGTTTAATTCACCCAAATTTGTTTTGGTCTTTTTTTTTTTTTGAAAAAATAAATGATTAATTGAATTCAGTTTATGGGGGGAAAATAAAATGTAATAGTTTTAGTGATACTGTGACTTTAAGAAGTCTTGTGAAGATTTATTTTTCTGTCCTTTTATTGTTTAGATAAAAAAAAAAAAAGATTTTTTTTTTTTCAACTGCAAAGTGAGTGGGGAAAAAAAAACAGTGGAGCTTTAAACTGGAAAAGTCGTTGATCTTCCATTGGGTCACAAATTGGGGGATAAATAAAAAGAAAGAAAAAACAGAACGGAGGACAAAATACAGTAAACAGAATAAAATGCTGCCCACATAAAATGAGATTTATATGGAAGTACTAAAAGGGCCATGCATTGTAATATTTAAAATTTTCTTGTATTCTCGCGATAACGACATTTTCTTGACTTAACAAATGTTGTTTTCTTGTTATTGCGACTTGATTGTCTCGTGATCTCGACATAAAAAGATGCTCGTCCATGCGCCTGCTGCCACAAACGATTATGGTTATTACCCATGATGCTGCGATGATGTTGCCTGTAGAACGAGCCCTGTAGAAAGACAACTTTTGTTATCACGAGAAAATAAGATTTATTTCAGGTTTAATTGTAAGTACTACATTTGGTGAATCCTAAATACGGCTTATTAACTGGCTTACATGCCCGTTATATCATCATATCCACTGCACAATCTTTGCACAGTTATACTGCATATTACTATATAAACCATATCTAAATACTGTACCTACTGCATTTTTTTTGTAGATTAATTACTCCCCTCCCTGTATGTATGGACACATGCTCTCATTTGCAGCATTGCCATTTATTGTAAATAGACAACTTTTGCACTTCTGGTTAGATGCTGACTATTTGCTCCGTACATGTAGTTTGCACAATGACAAAGTTAAATCTTATCTAACCTATGGTGAAGCATGGTGGTGGGAACAACGTATTCAAATTTCAAATCAATTTAAAATGTTGTCACATACACATTCATACAGATTACGACATGCAGTGAATTGCTTTTTTACAACTGTCCAACATTTAAACATGAAAAATAGAATATCAGGATTAAAATGTAAAGTAAATACATTTTAAAAAGTATAAGTATAAGAAAATAATATGCATCTACATGAATTCCAGAGAGGGATGAAATAATAGTGCAGAAATAATTGTGCGGTGAAGGAAAAGAAAAGTGAGATGGAGAGAGAGAGAAAGGTCCAGTACTAGTTCCTGGCTGTTTCCTGGTTTAAACTCCGAATGGCTTCGTGGTGGTGGTACATTCAGCTGACCGCACCACCCTCTGGAGGGCTCGCCTGTTCTGGATGGTGCTGTTCCCGAACCAGGAAGGGATGCTACCCATCAGGACGCTCTTATTGGTGCAAGTATAAAAGGTCCTTAGCACCTCAGAGGGTAGTTTAAAGTCCCTTAAGTTTCTCAGATGGTACAGACGCTGCTGTGCGTTCTTCACCAGGGTGTTGATGTGACAGAACCAAGATGGGTCCTGTGTGATGTGAACACCTAGGTACTGGAAACTGTCTAATCTCTCTACTGGGGTCTCGCTGATGTTTGGCGGTTGGTGTGACTGCTCCTGCTTTGTGCTAAAGTCCACTATTAACTTCTTAGTCTTGCTGACATACAGAAGAGGATTGTTCTGCTGGGACCATCTCTCCAGGTTTTTAATCCCCTGCAGGTAAGCCGTCTCTTCATTGTTTGTAGGCCCACCACAACAGTGTCGTCAGCAAACTTGATAATGGTGGTGGAGTGGAGTGTTATGGCAGTGATAGGAAGACTTATTGACAGAATTGGTTTATATCTGAATGCAGGGAGAGATCCTTTAGGAAAATCTGATTCAGTGCGCACACAACCGGAGACTGTGGTGAACAAAGAAACGAAACATACAGTGAAGGCAATATGGAATCTAAAGACCATGATTTAGCTTTGCAAGTTAGTTCGCTGATACTATCTACCTATGTCCAACGCTGTAAGAGCGGTATGATGATTACAGAGTGCATGAGCCACTTGGTTCTTCCCAGTACAAAAGGTGCCCCAGCTAGCGCTGTTTTGTTCTGGAAAAGTGTAAAAGCAGCCTGTGTGCAGCCTGTGTGAAAGTTTTTGTTTGTGCTGCATTAAAAGGTCATGATCCACTCACATTTATTGTTGCTCTCTTTTTTTATTATTGCTTTTATTCTTCGAGCTCGGTCTGTTCAGCGCTTCAGTTCTCAGGCTGTTGAGCATCAGCAGGTAATTTACTTGTTGTCAGCTACACATGACTGCACATTCAGCACAAACAAACCAGCCTATGTGAAGCCCTGCACATCGCTTTAGCACACTGAAAGCTCGCTGTCAAACCTTCGCAGCGCCTGAGCGCTACGATCCCTAAGCAGCGGCTCTCAGCTGGAAAGCCGGATGACTCTGGTTCTGAGTGACAGGTCTGAAGGCGACTTCTCCTGGTGTACGATGGGTAAAGCTAGCCTCCCTGGCAAAACCCTGCATTTATTCACATGGGTGGCTGTCAGCACGCTGTTAGAGCCACGGCTGAGGACAAGAACGATGATTGAACCTTTGAACCTGATGTAGGAGGATTAGCTGATAGGCGGAGCAGGTTGGAAAACAGTAATGTTGCACCTATGTAGGAAGAAAAATGCCTAGCGTTTTAGCACTTTTTTCTGAGATAGCCTGAGGGAGAAGAGCTAAAAAGGAAACGACGGTCAGGGTGACGGATCTAAATCCTCCTGTTGTGTCTGATTTATTGAGCAATATATCAAAGTTGCTGCTACTATGCCGAGAAAGCGGATGAGATTGCGGCTCGTTGTCTCTCGTTCACACTCTTATTAAAGCTCTTGGGTGTCTATTAGTTGGAGAAAAGCGAGAAAAAAGCGTTAGTTTATACTTTTTCTCCAGGTCCTCTAAAAATCCTCTGTATGAGTCAGTTGGAAAATGTGAAGAACAGAAGCTGCTTATTTGAAAATTCAAAACTGCATTATTTTCTCAGCTCTTCTCCTCCTGGCATTAAAATTAAAATATGCATAACATCTTAGGCACTATTTAAAGGACAGCCACTTTGAAATTCTCTGAATCCAAATAATTCTTTCTGTACACTTCGTTCTCGGTTTCTCCAAATCCTTTTACCGGAGGCTCCTGAACAGGGCTACCAAAAAGAGGCTACATCGATGGGAAAAGACTAAAAAGATTATTTTCGATAATCGAGTGCTTATATAGAACACAAATCATGTTGCAGTGAAAAAGAACAGAAGAGTTTGGATTCTTTTATTGTTTTCATACCCACATTCAACCTTTATTGAGGGTGTGTAGCATCACGTCTTTTCTGTATACATCTGGGAACTGAGGAGACCAGTTGCTGAGGTTTTGAGACAGTCCCATATGTGTCTAATACAGGATTCTAGCAACTTAAGAGTTCTGGGTGTCCTTTGTTGTGTTTTTCGTTTCATGATGCGCCAAATGTTTTCAAAGAGTAAAAGGTCTAGACTGCAGACAGACCAGTTCAGCACCCGGACTCTTCCACTATGAAGTCAGCAATCAATGCAATATGCAGTTTGCAATGTCTTGCTCAAGTATGCAAGGCCTTCAATTAAAAGAAAGACTTTTCCTGGATAAAAGCCTGTTTTTGCTCTAAAACCTGTATATACCATTCAGCATTGATGGAGTCTTTCTAAAAGTGCAAACTGCCCATTCTACAGGCACGAATGCACTCCTATATCTTTAGAAATGCAGCTTTTTGAACTGCATGCTAATTACAAGCCAGATGGTCCCTCTCCTCTTTAGTCTGGAGTAGTGTCTAAACTGGGTATAAACTTATAGGCACTATACTTAAAGGCACTTACATTCTAAATTTATGTTTTTAACCTGCTTACAGTTTTGGCAAAAAAGTATTTAGTCAGCCACCAGTTGTGCAAGTTCTCCTACTTAAAAATATGAGAGAATGCTGTATTTTTCATCATAGGTACACTTCAACTATGAGAGACAAAATGAGAAAAAAACAATCCCGAAAATCACATTGTCTGATTTTTAAAGAATTTATTTTCAAAATATGGTGGAAAATTGGTCACCCACAAAAAAAAAAAAAAAAGATTTCTGGCTCTCACAGACCTGTAACTGCTTTAAGAGGCTCCTCTGTCCTCCACTTGTTACCTGTAATAATGGCACCTGTTTGAACTCGTTATCAGTATAAAAGACACCTGTCCACAACCTCAAACAGTCAGACTCTAAACTCCACTATGGCCAAGACCAAAGAGCTGTCAATGGACACCAGAAACAAAATTGTAGACCTGCACCAGGCTGGGAAGACTGAATCTGCAATAGATAAGCAGCTTGGTGTGAAGAAATTAACTGTGAGAGCAATTATTAGAAAATGGAAGACATACAAGACCACTGATAATCTCCCTCGATCTGGGGCTCCACACAAGATCTCACCCTGTGGGGTCAAAATGATCACAAGAACGGTGAGCAAAAATCCCAGAACAACAAAGGGGGACCTAGTGAATGACCTGCAGAGAGCTGGGACCAAAGTAACAAAGGTTACCAGACGTGTCCCCCTGCTAAAGCCAGTACATGTCCGGGCCCGTCTGAAGTGTGCTAGAGAACATTTGGATGATCCATTAAGGGATTGGAAGAATGTCATATTGTCAGATGAAACCAAAATATACCTTTTTGGTAAAAACTTAACTTGTCGTGTTTGGAGGAGAAAACATGCTGAGTTTCATCCAAAGAACACCATACCTACTGTGAAGCATGAGGGAGGAAACATCATACTTTTAGGGTGTTTTTCTGCCAAGGGACCAGGATGACTGATCCATGTAAAGTAAAGAATGAATGGGGCCATGTATCGTGAGATTTTGAGTGAAAACCTTGTTCCATCAGCAAGGTCATTGAAGATGAAATGTGGCTGGGTCTTTCAGCATGACAATGATCCCAAACACACCGCCCGGTCAACGAAGGAATGCCTTTGTAAGAAGCATTTCAAGGTCTTGGAGTGGCCTAGACAATCTCCAGATCTCAACCCCATAGAAAATCTTTGGAGGAAGTTAAAAAACCCGTGTTGCCTAGCGACAGAGGAGATCTGCCTGGAGGAATGGGTCAAACTACCAGCAACAGTGTGTAAGAACCTTGTGGTGACTTACAGAAAATTTTTGATCTTTGTCATTGCCAACAAAGGATATATAACAAAGTATTGGGATAAACTTTTGTTATGGACCAAATACTTATTTTCCACCATAATTTGCAAATAAATTCTTTAAAAATCAGACAATTGAAGTGTGTCTATGATGAAAATTACAGGCCTCTCTTATTTTGTATTTAAGTGTGAGACCTTGCACAATTGGTGGCTGAGTAAATAATATTTTGCCCCACTGCATCTCTGTAAAGCTGCTTTAGGACAATATACATTGTTAAAGAGTTTACAAATAAAACTAAGTTGAATTGAGAATACTACTTGATACTGGTTAAAAATATTCTTCTCTTCAGCAACATCAAGAACCCAAAGCAGAGTTGTTAAAACAACACAGAACTTTGTTCCATCATTTAAAATATATTCATGAAATAACCAAAGAAAAAAAAAGTGCAGCTGCCAAAGTTTTAACCTTAGAGATAATTAGATCTTTTTCCACTAATCTCTAAGGTTAAAACTTTGGCAGCTGCACTTTTTTTTCTTTGGTTATTTCATGAATATATTTTAAATGATGGAACTGTAAAAGCATTGGAAATGTTCTACCAGAGCAGAATCTCTGACAGAGGTGTTTCGAGCACATTTCTATTGCATTCCTAACTGTTTTAACTCTTCCTGAACTCCCGTCCAATTCGCTCCTTTCACACAGGGGTCGACCTGCATGAAAGTTTAAAAGCAGATAAACCGAGCAGATGTTTGAACGTTGTGTTGTGTCCAAGCAGCGGCGCTGTGTTGCAGCTGAGGTCCAGCAAACGAGTATTTGTATTCTTTTTTTCCTGGCAAAGTTCAGTGAGATTAAAAGGGAGAAAACTCCTTATAAAGGAAAAATATGCTGGATGGTGGCTATGCACTCCAGTGTTTTTTCCCTCAGCTGTGCGCACACACACACACACACACACACACTCACACACACACTCACTTACTTACTCGCCCACATACGCACGGACTGTTGCTAATTAATTATTGTACTGAAAACGAGTCCTTATCTTAACATCAGAAGATAATATAAATAATATAAGTACAGTAATATTCAAATTATTTAGAATTGTATTTGTTTTTAAATCAAACACACCAATGAGTATTATATTATATGGACAAAGGTACTGGGACGTCTGACTTTTCCAGACATATGTGGTCCTTCCTCAAACTGTTACACTTTTATAGGATGTCTTTGTATGCAGTAATATTGCATTTCCCCTTTACTTGAACTAGGAGACCCAAACCTATTCCAGTAAGACCTCTGTGCACAAAGCCAGCTCTATGAAGATATGCTGCACATGGTTTGGAGTGGAAGAGCTTGAGTGGTTTGCTATAGAGATCTGACCTTAAACCTAGTGAACACCTTAGAGTTGAATTGGAACACTGACTGCACCCTAGACCTCCTCGACTCACCTACCCGACTTTACTAACACCCTTGTTGCTCTCCACAAACACACTAAAATCTCATGGACCGTCTTCCCAGAAGAGTGAAGGTTATTTTAAAAGCAGATGTGAACTAAATGTGGAGAGGGATATTAGTTACCCCTGAGTAATGTGTGACCTGTTACTTAATTAAGCATAGTTAGGTGTTGTATTGGTTAATTTAAATTTTGGAAATTATATATATCACTGTATAGGGGACAAACGTACACTTTTAAAGAAGATCTTATTCATTCTTCATCACCACATTATCTGTGTAAAGCTGATTTGAGACAATGTTCATTGTTAAAAGCGCAATAGAATAGAATAGAAATGAATAGAATGGGTGTTCAAAAAACACATACCAATCTTATGGACAGGTGTCCAAACTTTTGTCTGTATAGTGTTTTATGGTGTTAAGGTTTTATCAAAGCAGATCTGACAGTAGCCATTGTTTGTGTGTGTGTGTGTGTGTGTGTGTGTGTGTGTGTGTGTGAAAGCGCAATAGAATAGAATAGAAATGAATAGAATGGGTGTTCAAAAAACACATACCAATCTTATGGATAGCCATTGTTTGTGTGTGTGTGTGTGTGTGTGTGTGTGTGTGTGTGTGTGAAATTCATCGGCCCTCTGCCCATTTTCAAAACACTCACACTTATATTGATTAAATGATAAGCAAAAATGCATAAAGGGGTTTTTTACTTGCCACATATACATTACAGCACGGTGAAATTCTTTCTTTGGATTATCCCACCGATGTTAGAAAGCTGGAGTCGGAGCGTAGGGTCAATTCCCTGTGTAAAATAATAAATATATAAATATTTGTTTTATTTACATTTCATTTTGTCAAGGCTGCAGGGAGCTACAGGTGGGGGGGCTGAAGAGCCGCATGTGGCTTCAGAACCGCGGGTTCCCGACCCCCCGGTCTAGGACCATGGTGCTCCATAAAACTACACAAACATACACAGGACTGCAAAACATCAAGTGTGAGTGTGTGTGTGTGTATAAGTGTGTGTGAGCTGATGTCAGTCCACTCTCTGGGTATTGAGGAGTCTTGAAGAAACTGTTACACAGTCTGACCACGAGAACCCAAATGCTTCAGTCGCTTTTGCCAGATGGCAGGAGGGTAAAGAGTGTGTGTGAGAAGTGAGTGGGGGTCATCCATAATGCTGCCGAAAATGTCTGTGATGGAGGGAAGAGAGACTTCAGTGATCTTCTCAGCTGTCCTCACTACCCGCATGTGATCAGAAAGCTCTCGACGAGAAACAAATAGCATCATATTGAATCAACTGTTATTGCTGCTCAGCCGTCTTGTCTGGTCTGTTATACCGATACTTCAGAAATACCTCCTGTTTATGTACAAGTTCCTCATCTTTTGGTTGGGCTGATGTCTGTCATGGGGCTTTTGCTCTGTCATGTTCATCCATGTTTGTTGATACAGCTTACCTCTAATAGTTGCTAGCGTCTGCTGCCTTGGTGATGTAAATAATACTATTATTAATAAAATAAAATGTTAATCAGTAGACATTTTTCTATTCTCTATTGAAGGAACTCATTTACAGGAATTCCAGACACACACACACACACACACACACACACACACACACACACACACACACACACAGACAGACACACATATGTATATATGCTGTGCTTTATTGCGGAACAGCACACCTCAACGTGATAGAACTAAAATGAATGTGTGTCCTTTTCTTCGACTTCTGCTTTCATACTTGTAAATGTGTACTTGTAATTAGATTCTATTAACACTTATGTTAAATGGCCTCGAGGGGATTCAAACTTTTTGCCCTTTCCATCTGGAGGTATTTTCCACTATGGAAGAGCTGCAGCTAGCACCTTACTATGGATAGGGAAACAAAATGAGCATGAGTCATGTTATTTTTCTCCAAGTATTTTCGTATTATATATGGTTTCGGTAACGCTTGCTGTTGATTTTTACTCTAGTGCCTCAAAGGGTTTTTTTCCCCGCTGAGATTCCATCACGCACCAACCTCTCGGCATCTGGAGGTGGTGTGGATAATCCGATCACATTCCGAGCTTAGCCAGTGGAATTTGGATGAGACTTTCAAAAAAGTTGTTATATTTACGTTGTGTTCTCTCTTTTCTCTCTTTTCTCTCTCTCTCTCTCTCTCTCTCTCTCTCTCTCTCTCTCTCTCTCTCTCTCTCTCTCTCTTTAACTCTCTCTCTTTAACTCTCTCTCTCTCTCTTCATATAGATAGATAGATAGATAGATAGATAGATAGATAGATAGATAGATAGATAGATAGATAGCATGAGAGAGAGCGAGAGATAGAATATCTCTTTTAACATCGTTCATTCCATCAGCTCGGAGCCAGAACAAAGTCAAATCTTAATGTATGCATGTGTATGTATATATATATATATAGGATTTTGGCCCACTCCTCCACACAGATCTTCTCTAGATCAGTCAGGTTTCTGGCCTGTCGCTGAGAAACACATAGTTTGAGCTTCCTTCAAAGATTCTCTATCGGGTTTAGGTCTGGAGACTGGCTAGGCCACGCCAGAACCTTGATATGCTTCTTACAGAGCCACTCCTTGGTTATCCTGGCTGTGTGCTTCGGGTCATTGTCATGTTGGAAGACCCAGCCTCGACCCATCTTCAATGCTCTAACTGAGGGAAGGAGGTTGTTCCCCAAAATCTCGCAATACATGGCCTCGGTCATCCTCTCCTTAATACAGTGCAGTCGCCCTGTCCCATGTGCAAAAAAAAAACACCCCCAAAGCATGATGCTACCACCCCCATGCTTCACAGTTGGGATGGTGTTTTCGGGATGGTACTCATTATTCTTCTTCCTCCAAACACGTTTAGTGGAATTATGACCCAAAAGTTCTATTTTGGTCTCATCTGACCACATGACTTTCTCCCATGACTCCTCTGGATCATCCAAATGGTCATTGGTAAACTTAAGATGTGCCTGAACATGTGCTGGTTTAAGCAGGGAAACCTTCCGTGCCATGCATGATTTCAAACCATGAAATCATGCATGGCTCTTCTCTGTTCTGGCACCGAGGTGGTGGAATGAACTTCCCCTAGATGTCCGTACAGCAGAGTCCCTGATTATCTTTAAGCGACGACTGAAGACCTACCTCTTCCTGAAATACCTAAATTAGCACTTCCCAAGTTTTTAGAATTCGAGTTAAATTTATATTAAGTTTTTAAGCTTGCGTACCAGTGTAGATTTATTAATTACTAGAGATTTAAAGCACTTTTGTACGTCACTCTGGATAAGGGCGTCTGCTAAATGCCGCAAATGTAAATGTAAATGACATCTTAGTGTATTACCAACAGTAACCTTGGAGTAACCGTAACCCGGCTCTTTTCAGGTCATTGACCATCTCCTCCCGTGTATTCTGGGCTGATTTCTCACCTTCCTTAGGATCATTGAGACCCCACGACGTGAGATCTTGCATGGAGCCCCAGTCGGAGGGAGATTGACAGTCATGTTTAGCTTCTTCCATTTTCTAATGATTGCTCCAACAGTGGACCTTTTTTCACCAAGCTGCTTGGCAATTTCCCCGTAGCCCTTTCCAGCCTTGTGGAGGTGTACAATTTTGTCTCTAGTGTCTTTGGACAGCTCTGTAGACGTCTTCCTCCTCTCCTTCTCCTCCTTCGGCCAACAGTAGCCCAATATCCACCGGTACCCTGTCGGCTAACGATACCTGTGGCGGTCGTTGTTAACCCGGGCCTCGACCGATCCGGTATGAATTTCTCATTTGTGATCCGCATATTTGATTTGGCACGTGTTTTACGCTGGATGCCCTTCCTAACGCAACCCTCCCCATTTACCCGGGCTTGGGACCGGCACTAAGAATGCACTGGCTTGTGCCTCCCTAATGGCTGGGTTAACATACAATCCGCACTAGCACCACAATATATATATATATATATATACCCACCCCACATCCCAGAGTGGTGAACATTATGGGAGATTGTTGTAAAATTCAGAGAGTATTAACATCCTGCTTGCTCTCTTTCCAGTTTTTTTTGTTAAGATTTTTCGTGTCCTTTTTCATAGATTTTGGAGGCACATCCTGTTCCTAATGATGTCACTGTGATGCTCGATGTTCTCAGTTTGTTGATGATGCCCTGTATGGTGTTCCACGGTACATTTAACATCTTGAAAATAAATTTGCACTCTTTTCCTGATCGATACCTCTTGACAAGTAAGCTGTATGAAGTATGAAACCAAGTACAAGAGCATGCATGCATTATAATCCCTATGAGGACCATGGCTTCAGCAATCAAAAAAAAAAAAACATGAAGATGTGACGAAAATCATCCAGTATCCTACAGCTGATCTTTATTTGGGGTTAAGCAGAATAGATTCAGTGATGATGGCAGCTAGACAATGATTACTTTTGATGGAACCTGGTCTTGCATGTGGACCTTTTAAATTGATCTTTTTTCTTTCTAATAGTTTTTTAAATAATTTAAAGGAATAATCAATGTTTTTTCCTCTATGTGTTTTTGAATGTTTTTTTTTTTTCCACTTCATTTATAATTTCACTATGAAGCTATTTCACTATTTTTTCTCTCATTTTAATTGAGGTGTTTACATTTTTCCCCCCAAGAATCAGTACATATATGCTCTTTTCGTTCAGGACCCCTTTATCCCTGTACATATGTACATGTAGAAACAGGAGGCTTAACCCAAGCACACACTACTATAGAATAATGTCCACATAGTGCCAGGTGGTATCCTTTTTTTGTGTGACACTGCCAGAAAAATCTCATCAGCTCCAGGCAAATGCTCAGCGCTTGCCAAAACTAATTACACCCCACCTACAGCTTTTATAGGGGAAGTCAGATTTCTCTGCTTGTGTACTGCATAAAGCTTAAACTATTTTGTTTGACTGTCTGCATTGTTCTTGTTTAAGGTCCTGACAGGAGGTGTGTTCTATCACATGCAGGATTTAGTAGAAGGTTGCACAGCTGGAGCTTAGACTGGAGGGATTTTGAATACAGAAAACAGTCAGACTGAAGCACAGAGGCTCGCATGCAATGTGATTTTGTGTCAGAATGTTTTTTATTTTTACTTTGTGCCCTTTAAACATTCCACATGTGGTCTCTTTTTGCTCTTATGATAACCTTCACTCTTCTGGGAAGATGTTCCACTAGATTTTGGAGTGTGTTTGTGGAGATTTGTGCTTATTCAGCAATAAGGGTGTTACTAAAGTCAGGTACTGGGGTGCAGTCAGTGTTCCAGTTTATCCCGAAGTTGTTCAGTAGGGTTGAGATCAGGGCTCTATAGCAGGTTGTTCAACATCTTCACCAATCCAAGTAAAGCATATCTTCAAGATCTGGCTTTGTGCACAAGGGTGTTGTCATGCTGGAACAGTTTTATAGTTTCAAGTTTGAGGAAAAGCTGCATCCAAAGACCTTCTATACAATTGTGTGTTGTTTGGGGAGGAACCACATATGGCTGGAAAAATTGTCACAATGATTTTGTCCATATAGTAAACCATCTGATTTACACCGTTTTATGTCAGATGTGTACATTCTTGTTGGATCGTTGTGTTATATTCTATAGTTATCACTTTACAGTATAGATTTTTTGGAGGATTTCTGTAATATTTTAAATCCCCAATAATCAGAAATGTCCAGTAGTCTATTCTTCTGGTTTATACATTTAAATTTTTAGTAATTTCATGAATTTCATGTACCTCTAATGTATTATTGAAGAAAATTTTCTATCGTGGATTATTACTGAATGGAGATATGACATAATTTTGTTAGTTAGCCATAGCTATACCAATAGACTTACCAATTATTTAGTTAGTTAGCTAATTAGTTAGTTGGTTAGTCATTTTGCCGAAAGGATATTCACCAATTATTATTATTATTAGTCGTAGTCCTTTGAAAATGTCTGTTTTTTAAAAGTGCTCTACAAATAACTTCAAATCAATTGAATTGAAATCTCCCACAGTCATTCTTTCTTTCTTTCTTTGTCACACCTACATATTTGTTTTTTGCTGTAAACAAAATAATAACTAAATCCTTTCCATTGTTTTAGCCTTATTTGTGACAGTGTAGGTTTTTTCCTTCAGGAAAATGTCGTCATATCCAATATCGCAATCGATACCTTTTTTACATGTACTTTTACATTTTTTATTTTTTTTTTAGAGAGAAAACGTAGGATTGCACTTCAAAAATTATTATACACCATAATTATGAAAGCTGCATGCATTTTTTAAAATGTTTAATCTTCATAACGCATGAAGAGAATGGTTTGGGTTATTTACTGTATAGCACAAGAGTGAAAATGAATGTCAACATGAGGATTAAAGCAGGAAGTAAGAATGAGTTTGTGAAAGTGTGATTAGCAATATTTAGAAAATGTTTACATTTTTGTCTCTAACAAAAACGTATCTCGGACCTGTATTTTCTTTTTTATGAGAAGGAGAGGATGCAAAAACACTGGTTAAAAGGAATTTTCTGTGCCATATTTCAGATTTTACAGATTGCTAGGACTTTTGCTATACTTCTCGCCGTAAAAAGCAAATTTCTGTCAAAAAAACGTAAATAAATTAATAGATTAAATACAATAATAAAATGTATAAAAATGTCCTCATTATAAACAATAAATGTGAATGTTTACTAAGTAAAATACCCCAAAATAGACATTTTTCGACATAGATATCTTACTTTATTTTCATGAGAAACATTAGAAAATGTTTAGTAAACAGTTACTAGGGCATGTTGGGTGCTTTTTGTTAGCTCCACCTATAAAGGTTACATCTTCTGCTTTCCTAAGATAAAATGCCAGTGGCTCTGAAATGAACTGAAGGTTCATAATGTCTTAACTTCATCCTAGTCTTAACTCTGTCCCCTTTTTTATATCGTGCAAACCTTCGAATGGAAAAACGCTCAAGTTAATTCCCATTGACAAGCCTGTTACAGTCCGACCTTAAGTAGGGAATTCTCAAATCCTTGAACCTGAAAATTCGAGTCTTCTGTGAGGAATGATTTTCAGAGTGAACCGGACAGCAGGGTGGAAGCCAGAGACAGGGAAGCACAGACCTACTCAGTGGATTCTTTATCGCAGTGGCATCTTATTCATGGTGGTCTGATTTCCAACCCAGCACTGCTCAGTGTAGAGTTCGCTCTGCTTTGATACTGTGATATTTACCAAATTTAACCTCGAGGCCGTTTTACATTTTGAACCTGATTTTGTTTTGGAGGCTGGACAGAGGCAAGCACACAGGATTGTTCCCAAAAATAATCTTTCTTTATTTATCCTAACTGTTAGCACAGACACAAATAGGCGCTCTTTCAAATGCAGCTGGGACTCTTGTATTATTTCTGACGTTCCAACATCAACCCAGTGCAATCCAATCTAACTCTAACTTCTCAGCTTCTTTACTGCTGCCATTACATAGCTGTCTAAATGTTAACTCTAAGCATTCCTGATTCTAACTGCTTTTTGAATAAGTGATTCCTTTTTCTAGAACTTCTATGAGCACATTCTAAGGTGCTCGTTATATTCCTTCTATACTCAAGCAAATTCCATTGATGGCAAATTCAGATTTTATTCAAATATTCCTCTTATCACTTACATTATCGCAGCTAGAAACAATCTTTTCCTCAGCAGACTAATGTTTTGTTGTTCTATTATTATAAAAATGCAGCCAGATAAACATGCAAATGTGCAAAGACTTCCCTGTGTTGTGACCAGAACTGATTCTAGCCTTTTTGGCGTCCTAGACAAGATTCTGTTTGTCACCTTCCATGGCTCCGCCCTCCCACCACATTGCTCCACCCCAAACATATAAATCATTTGCAACCTTCCATTAAAAAGGTTCAACACATTTCATAAATGTTGCAAAATTAGGCCCCCCAGCTGGTCGCGCCCCAGGCAACCGCTTGTTTTGCCTAGTCTACAAACAGCGCTGGTTGTGACAGTCTTACAATGCAACACTGAACACTTCTTCCGCAAATGTTCAAATAAATAAATGTTCCCTGACAAAAAACTTTACCATTTCAACAGATTCACGTTTTATTATCCGTTTGTTCGATTGTCACTGCATAGAGAATCTTGAAATCAACAGTGTTTTTTATACATGGTCCAACAAGACTTGCATTTAAGAAAGTTCTTCTTCTTGCGGCTGCTCCTGTTAAAGGTCCATCTCTAGATCACCCTGTCCTCTACATCTGCCTCTTTTAAACCACCCACCTGCATGTCTTTCCTCACCACACCCATTAACCTCCCCTTGGCCTTCCTCTTTTCCTTCTGCCTAGCAGCATCATCCTCAGCATTCTTCTATTGATGTGCATTTAAGAATATTATAACTCAAAATGTACAAAGACAGATTTCCTTTAATATATAAGCATCTGACGTTTGATGTTTATTTGATGTTCAAAGCATGCATTATTGTGGTAGCACCTGACAAATGTACAGATGTAATATATGAAGTAGAAAGTGAACAGTTCCTAAAGTTGATGTGTTGGAATCAGGAAAAATAGGCAAGTGTAGGATCTAAAAACTTTTGAAGGGCCAAATTGTGATGGTTGTACAGCTGGTTCTCCAACCATCTGTGCCTCTAGTTCCTGTTACTAAAGGCCTGCCAATGCCAATCTAGTTTGTGGACAAGAATTCAAGGTTTTGACCTGCCTTTTAAATTCCCTCGTCCTCAGTATTCTCAAGCATCTGTGGAACGTGCAGGACCAAATCACACCTGTGATAGGTCAGAGGTCTTGTGGAGTCCATATCTTTACAGGGTCAGAGATGTTTAGTTGGCACAAAGTGGGCCTACATAATATTAGGCAGGTGGTTTTAACGTCATCGCTGATCAGTGTGAACTTATGCGTGAATATGTGTTTTTTTTTTTAGCAAATATCCATATTTCCAGTGATAAATCTGAATATTTTACCTGAGAATTGTCTATCCTAAAAAACATCCAATATTAGAAGAAATATTTGATTTGATTAGATTAGAAGAAGAATTTTTTGCCATGCTATTGATGCCTCACGCTTGAGTGGTTTTATTATTATTACCTCCGGAACATCATAAAAAGGGAAATTCTTCAGATACCTGGCCAAACATTTTGACAATCCTACACAAAACTGGTTGAAATATTCTCAAATCATACAATTTTGCCACTTAGTTTTTTTATTGCCCTGAAAGGATTCTTTCAAATGAGCTTTTCCCCGCAATCAATTAGTTTTCCGAATCGCCCTGTCAGTTATGTGAGAAGTTCTTTGCTTGCTGCAGTGTCTTTTTAGTTTTTTTTTTGCAAAGTCCTCAATTTCGGGTTCCCTCACTTCGTTTCTTTGTGCTGCGAGGCACCTCCAGCTTTAATGGTTGTCCTTGTGCTTGGAGCATGAGCGTGTTCCGCTTGTGCATTTGATGCAGTGCCGCTTGCCTTCACGCTCCATTAGCCAGAGACGGAGTGGAGTGCTGCTACAGAGTGCTATTAGTACACCACAGGGACATGATGGAAGAGTGTTTGCTTTTGGGAAATCCTTTTTTTTTTTCTTCTAAATTTTTCCACTGAGAGTTTTAATGGCACAACAAACCTGGTTGATTATCAGCAGTTGATGCTTGATCAAGTTTGATGTTTCACTTTGGAAAAAACCATGAAGACCCTAATGATCATATTTTTAACTGCTCTGGTTTTAGGATGTTTTTTAATGTTTATCTCAATCGAGGCTTGGATTTTACCCTAGGTCTTATCTAGGTCGTCTTTATAACTGCTTTGAGCTTTGTGTTTTATAAATGATCAGAAATAGTTGCATAATGGGAATAAACACTGTGCGCTTGCACCATTATGAAGCATCGAGTACCAGACAACAATCCAGGATTGTCTTGGAACAGTGGACGGCATTGGAACAACTTAGCAGATTGTTGGGAAATAAATTGTGTTGCTTTTTTCCCCATCACTAGCAGCTTGGCAGCGTTATGCTCATGATAATTTCTCAAACCGATACCATTTAACAGGCTCATTTCTAAAAATCAGACATGTAAACTAATTGGATGGCATATGTCCGTGCCTCATTGGCTCATTTGCAGTGCTGCCTTGAACTTCTGAGAGTGATTGCATGCAACATTCATGAGTTAGGGGAATCAGAACGTCTTCTTTCTTCACCACTTGTTCCCCTTGACACTTTTACGTCTCAGTCTCGTGGACACTCGATCCCGGCTCTGTCTTGCAGCGATTTGACACGCGTCTACATTCTTCCTCACGTTCCTGTGCCTGTCAGATTTTCTTCCTCCTACCCTTGCTGAGAAGAGTAATCACACACCGTGACCCAGTAGCGGAATCCATCTTCCTCACTTTCTCTCTGTAATGCGAGGAAAGGCATGCGGCAGGTAGCATTTGAATAGCAGCCCGGTCACATCAAAGCCCCTCATTAGATACCCCTGTCACTAACTAAGGAGAACTTGAATAGAGAATCAGAAAGAATGAGAAGGGTTGCGATTCCTATTTTGTTGACGCCCACTTCTAATCCAGCAAATTCCCGTATTCTAAGTCATGGTTTGACGTGCGTGACTTGAGGCTATGTTATGTTTGGAGGAAGCATCTAATCTCATTCACTACTCAATGATCTCATACAATAATAATTGAACAAGCATTGTTGACTATACTTTTGCCTGTGGCCCATTTAGACAATGATCTGCTGGAATTTGAATGAGTTTTTCCCCCAAGGGCAAACAGCCTCAATTGGGAAAAATAAACGCCAATGAATGTTCCAAGATTGGCTGTATTTGTGATTTGAGCATATAAATGTGTACCATTTTAATAGATTTTCATTTTCATCCAGTTTAGCCAGAGGCAGTCTGTCATTTCAGATTTCCGACCACAAGCAGCATTGCCAAATGCCCTAGAACAGTATTTCTCAGTCCTAGAACTCAGGTTTGTCTTTCTGTCTGTCTTCTGACTAGTCAAGTTCAACCTCATTTAAGTTTAATCTGGTGAATTGGAGGAGGGGAAAAAAAACACAAAAGAAACAAGCTAGTGATTTTCCAGGACCAGACCTGAGTAAACTAACTCAACTTTAAAAAGTGAACCAAGGATTAGATTTGTTGCACCTGCAGGTAAGATTTTTTGGACCCATTGAAAATATTCCTGGTTTATAACAGTGGTGCAGAAGTTAATTAAGGGAATTCTTAGCCAAAAAGAGAAATAGTGAAACCAGTACAGCCATAGTGAGTAAGATCTTCATGCCTACTGGCGTACAGTACCTGGTTCTATGCAGTCCGTTGTCGAAAACACATGTAATATATATATTATGTATGTATGTATATGTACTAGTAGTCCAAATTTGTGCCATGCTGCAAATGAGTTGCAATTTGAGCTTGAATCTCTCATCAGCAGATTCACAAATCGCATTTTTATTTGTCATATACACATTTATACAAAATGTGACATGTAGTAAAATGCTTTTTACCACTATAAAAAAAAACAACAGAAACTAACTTAAATAATTATAGCAATCTAATACAAGTATAAAGTGTAACTATAAAGTGTGAAAATAGGAATTAATATCAATATATCTATATTGGCAAAAGTATTGCGTCACCTGGTCATAAGTTTTGTATGTGATTTTTTAGCACTGTATTCCACATTTAGTCCCAATTTGCTCTCATAATTCACTCTTCTGGAAAGATGTTCCACTGGATTTCAGAGTTTGCTTGTGGAGATTTGTGTTCATCAGCCACAAGGGTGTTATGAGAGGCAGGTACTGATGTAGGGGAGGTGAGGAGGTCTGGGGTGCAGTCAGTGTTCACATTCATCCCAAAGGTGTTCAGTAGGGATGAGATCAGAGCTCTATAGCAGGCCCCTCAAGATCTTTCTCTCCAAAGCATGTAAACCAGATCTTCAAGGAGCTCACTTTGTGCACAGGGAAATTGTCATGCTGGAACATGTTTTGGGTTTCCAAGTTCAAGTGAATGCAAAATGTTATTATAGCGCCATCTAAAGACGTTACAATTAAATGCCTCCAACTTTGTGGTAACAGTTTGTGAAAGAACCACATATAGCAGGAAAGGTAAAATACTTTTGGCAATATAGTGTATATCTATCTATCTATCTGTCTATCTATCTTTCTATCTATCTATCTATCTATCTATCTATCTATCTATCTATGTGTGTCTATGTGTGTATATGTGTGTATATGTGTGTGTGTATATATATATATTTATATAGATCTATCTATCTATCTTTCTATCTATCTATCTATCTATCTATCTATCTATCTATCTATCTATCTATCTATCTATGTGTGTATATGTGTGTATATGTGTGTGTGTGTATGTATATATATATATATATAGAGAGAGAGAGAGAGAGAGAGAGAGAGAGAGAGAGAGAATAAGACAGGAATGAATGGGTATGTACTGTATATGACATAGATATTGGCAGTAGTCCAGATTAGGTGATCATGTGCTATGTAAAGGTGACACTGATCCGTGCCAGTCCAGTGTTAAAGTGACAGTTGTGCAACTGTGCAAAAAATAGTGTAATGATGTAATGTGGTTTTTGTTTCCTTTCCTTGTAGAAATTGATATCGAACGCTGTGTCCGGGAATCCATCATCCTGTTTTGCTGGACTCCGAAGAGTGCTACATATCGGCAGCACGCCCAACCCCCTAAACCCAACAGTGATAGCAATGGCTTCGGGAAGACTGCATCCTTCTACTCATCAGAGTATCAAGATCTACCAAACACAGACCTGGTCAGTGTGCCAAATGGGGTTTGGGATGCTGGGGATGAATTGCATCATTTGAGTACCATTGTGCCATTTCTTCATAGGGAGAAACTTTTTAGGTTGAAACTTTAGATTAAGTTGATGTTGGTGAAACAACAGCTAACACCACTTTTGTGCTTACTTCAATTTTTCCTAAGAGTTTTAAGTCCATTATGTACTGTGAGCAAAGTTCTAGATGCAAATGAAACCAAGTGCAAAACTTTACTGTGGCCCAACGATGTCAAATTGAGTTCAGTGAGTTTAATATAGTCCAGATCTGCAGGAGGTGGGTAATTGAATTTCCACTGAGATCGTGCACATCACACTCCATTCAGTAAGGAATAAATCCTTTTTCACTTGAAGGTTTTTAAGCACAGATGGTACATTGCATATTGCCAGCTTCTAATATGTGATGTTTGGCGTGTGGCTTATAGGTGGGGTTCATTTTAGGAGAAAATTTGTAATGTTAACTTAATTTTAAACATACAGTGAGGAAAATAAGTATTTGAACACCCTGCTATTTTGCAAGTTCTCCCACTTAGAAATCATGGAGGGGTCTGAAATTGTCATCAAAGGTACATGTCCACTGTGAGAGACAGTTTAAAATAAAAATAGTTTAAAAATCATATATTGTGATTTTTTGGATTTTTTTTTTTAGATTATGTCTCTCACAGTGGACATGCACCTACGATGACAATTTCAGACCCCTCCATGATTTCTAAGTGGGAGAACTTGCAAAATAGCATTGTGTTCAAATACTTATTTTCCTCACTGTACATAGTTAGAACATAATGCACAATGAAGAGTCAAAAGCAAGAGGTAAAGATCTGGTGTATGTGGAGAACCCAATGAAAAGAAACAATAGAAACTCTTATAGAATTTGAATGCTTATACTATAATGGGAATTGTAGTTTTAATGCAAACTTTTTCATTTTTTACGAAATTATAGTGGATCTTCTATTGGTGACATGTCTAGTAGATACTATTAAGGACTTTAACACCTTTTGGCAAATTGTAGTGCACGTGCTGGTATCTACTGGGCACACTGGTGGATGAAGTACACAAACCATGCACTTGAGTACAGATACAGTAGGTAAAATGTTACTCCAGTAAAAGTAAAAGTTCTCCTTTTAAAAGTAAATTTACAGTAAAATTACAAAAGTATTTGCCTTTAAATGTACTTAAGTATCCAAAGTACTATTATTTATTATGGCTATAATGTTCCTATTATCATTTTTATCACAAGAGAATTTTTGCTTAATCAACTAAGTTTATGTGAATCTAATAAAATAATGATATTAATGAGTCTGATATACCATTGTTTGGAGGTGTTAATGTTTAACAATAGATTCAATGAAAAGAGTCAAGATCCAGCCATTAGGGTTGCACAAGTCAGTGGACTCTTAGCGCCGGTCCCAAGCCCGGATAAATGAAGGACATCCAGTGTAAAACATGTGCCAAATCAAATATGCAGATCAGGATACCTGATACCAAAATAGCTAACAGGGCACTGGTGAAAATTGGGCTACTGTTGCCCGAAGGAGGAGAAGGAGAGGAGGAAGATGTCTACAAAAACAACAGAAAATGGAGAAGTGTAGGAGAGAGGAGGTCCGGGTTGGTACTTTAAATGTTGGTACTATGACTGGTAAAGGAAGAGAGGTAGCTGATATGATGGAGAGGAGAAAGGTAGATTTGTTGTGTGTTCGGGAGTAAGGCCAGGAGTGAGGACACTGTTCTATCATGGTGTGGATGGAAAGAGAAATGGTGTAGGGGTGATCTTGAAGGAAGAGTACAGTAAGAGTGTAGTGGAGGTAAAAATACTTTCTGATAGGGTGATGAACATGAAGCTGGAAGTTGACGGGGTGATGATAAATGTCATCAGTGCTTATGCATTAGTTTGTTGTGAGATGAAGGAGAAAAAAATTCTGAAGTGAGTTAGATGGAGTGGTAGAAGGTGTACCTAGGAATGAAAGATTGCTGACTTTAATGTCGGTGAAGGGAACAGAGGTTAAGAGGAGGTATGGCCTTAAGGAAAGGAATGTGGAAGGGCAGATGTTGGTAGATTTTGCTAAAAGGATGGAAATGGCAGTGATGAACACTTATTTTAAGAAGAAGGAGGAGCATGGGGTGACTTATACGAATGGGAGAAGGTGCACACAGGTGGACTATGTACTATGTAGATGATGTAACCTGAAAGAGATTGGAGACTAAGGTGTTGGCAGGGAACAGTGTAGCTAGACAGTATCGGATGGTGATCTGTAGGATGGTTTTGGAGGTGAAGAAGAAGAGGAAGAGACTGAGGCCTGAAAGAAGAATAAGATGGTGGAAACTGAAGCAGAAAGACTGTAGTGTGAGATTCAGGGAAGTTGATGCTGAATGATTGGGCAACTACTGCAGGAGTGATGAGGAAGACAGCTAGAAAGGTACTTGGTGTGACATCCGGAAATAGAAAGCAAGACAAGGAGACGTGGTGGTGGAATGAGGAAGTGCAGGAGAGCATAAGGAGAAAGAGACATAATTGGGATCGACAGAGTGATCAGAAAAGTAGGCAGGAATACAAGAAGATGCAGCAGCAGGTTAAGAGGGATGTGGCAAAAGCCCAGGAAAAGGCATATGAGGAGCTGTATGAGAAGTTGGACACTAAGGAAGGAGAAAAGGATTTGTACCGATTGGCCAGGCACTGGAGCAAAGGGGAATAAAAGTCAGTAGGAGTAAGATAGAGTACATATGTGTGAAGGAGAGGGGGGGCATTGGAGTGTTGCGGTTGCAGGGAGAAGAGGTGGAGGAGTTCAGGTACCTGGGGTCAACAATGCAAAGTAATGGAGAGTGTGTTGGAGAAGTAAAGAAAAGAGTGCAGGCAGGGTGGAGTGGGTGAAGAGGAGTGATAGCAGGAGTGATTTGTGATAGAAGATTATCTGCGAGAGTGAAAGGAAAAGTTTAATGGACTGTGGTGAGACCTGCGATGTTGTATAGTTTAGAGACAGTGGCATTGAGTAAAAGACAGGAGGTGGAGCTGGAGGTAGCAGAGCTGAAGATGTTGAGATTTCCGTTGGGAGTGACGACGATGGATAGGATTAGAAACAGGTTTATTAGAGGGACAGCACATGTAGGACATTTTGGAGACAAGGTGAGGGAGGAGAGATTGAGCTGTTTTGGACATGTGCAGAGGAAGGACATGGGGTATATCAGTAGGAGAATGCTGAGGATGGAGCCACCAGGGGAAAGGAAAAGAGGAAGGCCAAAGAGGAGGTTTATAGATGTGTTGAGGGAAGAAAAGGCATATGAGGAGCTGTATGAAAAATTGGACACTAAGAAAGGAAAAAAAGGATTTGTACCGATTAACCAGGCACTGGAGCAAAGGGGAATAAAAGTCAGTAGGAGTAAGATAGAGTACATATGTGTGAAGGAGAGGGGGGGCATTGGAGTGTTGCGGTTGCAGGGAGAAGAGGTGGAGGAGTTCAGGTACCTGGGGTCAACAATGCAAAGTAATGGAGAGTGTGTTGGAGAAGTAAAGAAAAGAGTGCAGGCAGGGTGGAGTGGGTGAAGAGGAGTGATAGCAGGAGTGATTTGTGATAGAAGATTATCTGCGAGAGTGAAAGGAAAAGTTTAATGGACTGTGGTGAGACCTGCGATGTTGTATAGTTTAGAGACAGTGGCATTGAGTAAAAGACAGGAGGTGGAGCTGGAGGTAGCAGAGCTGAAGATGTTGAGATTTCCGTTGGGAGTGACGACGATGGATAGGATTAGAAACAGGTTTATTAGAGGGACAGCACATGTAGGACATTTTGGAGACAAGGTGAGGGAGGAGAGATTGAGCTGTTTTGGACATGTGCAGAGGAAGGACATGGGGTATATCAGTAGGAGAATGCTGAGGATGGAGCCACCAGGGGAAAGGAAAAGAGGAAGGCCAAAGAGGAGGTTTATAGATGTGTTGAGGGAAGACATGCAGGTGGTTGTGGTTGGGTGAAAGATGCAGATGTAGAGGACATTGGGCTATGGAGAAGGATGATCCACTGTGGCGACCCCTAATAGGAGAAGCCAAAAGAAGTGAAAGAAGAAGAAATGAAAAGGGACAAGAGTAACCATGACTAAAGATAAATCATTCTAAAGGTCTAAGCCTCAAGCAGCGATTTCAGATCACTGTTTTTTAATGGAAAACGTATAACGAATGTATTTGCTGAATGTGTGTAAGCAGTACACAACAACATGCATAAAAAAATGCAGTACTTACACAATTATTGTAATAACGAGTCACAAACCCATACACTGCTGCTAATCCCGGTTTATTTGGAAAGATAAGGGTCCACTGAACAACATGCCATAAAGCAGGGGTCACAAACCTTTTTATAACTGAGAGCTACTTCTTGGGTACCGATTAGTGTGAAGGGCTATCAGTTTAATACACACAGTTTTCAGTTTAATCTGAAATAACAAATTTGCTCTGTTATATATTAATAATTAATGATATTCATCTATGTGAAGACACTGATAAAATGTTAAAGCATTTTTGGTCCAACGAAACAATAGTGCTGTAATTTAGATGGTTATTCTTTTGTTTGCGTAACAGTACTTTGATGGGTATATTGTTTGTATATGTTTCCGAATAACTTTCACGTGAAAAACGCCATCTTGGTGGTAGAAAAAACAAATATGGCTGGTGGAATATAGTGTTACAAAACAAATAAGATAGCAATGTCAGTTAAGAAGTCTTTCATTATACTGTATATATCAGATTTCTGAAATTATGGTTTTCTACTGTGGCGGATTGTAATGGTGACTCAGGAAGCAGTTGGAACCTGACTTCACATTGGAGATTTCAAAATAAAGAGGTAAGAATGAGGGGAGCTGTGTGTGGGTGATGTTTTGCAAACAGTAATTGGCCCATAACATGGAGGGAAACTACCAGACATTGTCTACATTAGTTCTGACATACTGTACGACATGGAAGAATAAGGCTAAGGAGGGCCAGAATTCTGTCATGGCAAATGGGTCAAATGCAAAACACCTTTTCTAAAGTCCCATAATAAATCCTTGCTCTCTATTTTTGTTCTAGCTTGAGGGTTTAAGTGCAATCTTCAGTATCAGTGTGCTGCTCGGTGTTTGTTGAGCTTATATGGCTTTTCATATGGGAAGGAGACTATTTGTATTTTTGGCTACCGTTACTGCTGTAAGCTTAAAAATAACGTGGCAATGTTGGAAGATTAATGTTTAATGAAGTGTGTTTTTTTTTTTTTTTTAAGAATGTATGGGTTGGATTTGGATTTCATCCTTCTAAGTTAATCACCGGCCAAATCTGACCCATGAGGAACACCATCCGGTGGTTGCTAATGAAATCTAATTCCACGTGTACATTTTAATGAGGTGTGACTTCTGCGAACTTCATGCCAATCAACAAGGTCAAACGCGCCATATTTCACACCAAATTCCTTTTCAAATAGTGTTGGGCAAGTGATAGAAGGGGATACCAACTTGTGTGTCCAGTTTTCATTTTAGAACTTGGCATTACTGCAAACTGAAACAAGTTCACTTGTACAGCACAAGAGGGTGCTGGATATATCCAGTGCTGTTTGTCTTCACCAGGTCGCACTGTCACCATGAATCTGTTGGTGGTTGTCTTATTTATGGCTGTCATTTCCAGATGGAAGCAGAGTTCAGGGGTTGTTAACATGCACACATGGGTCTCAGGATACTATCATAAACATGTCAAGCCTCTTGACGCCTACACAACTTTCACCCCTCATTCCCAGGCACGTGCCAGACCCTCTGTCCATACTCAAGCCATTCCATAGCCATTCGAAAGTCATTTCATAGCCCTACCTTGCACTAATTAAACAAGACCAGCATACCCCCAGGTTTTGTATAAACATAACTGACATCTACCCTAAACATCTCTTAGTTTATTCTTAAACTCTACTTAAACTATTCCCATGTTATTAAACATGATTTTCATAAACTCTTATTGTTTCACTTTAAATTCAAGCCTGCCTATATTTTCTTAAATTCAACCAAACCAGCTTTATGCCCAACCTCTTTGCAAATTGTCTTCACGCTAAACCAAGTTTGTCTCTCAGCCTCCCCAAATACTACACAAAGTCGACAAAGCTCTCTTCTAGCCAAGCTCTTCCCAAATACTATTTAAACTAATGAAGGCTGTCCTTCTGCCTGTGCCATTTTAAACACAATGCTTAACATACCTGCCTAAACGTTATTCACTTTCTACTCAAACAAAGCAAACCCATGTGTATGTCTTGGACTAAAATCTAATCAACCTCATCTTAAATTACGTAACTTTGTCTAACTATAAACAAGCATTGTTAAGTTTTTTGTTTAGACACATTCTTAACCAAACTTCTAAACTCAACTCTGTCAAATGTCAATTCAAATCTTACTCATGTTCAGCTCAACTTTGGCCATCTAAAGCCTTTTCTTAATTCAATTTTAACTCAAGCAAACTTGGATCTCTGCCTGGTCCTCTGCAGAGTCTACTTGGAATTAGGCCAAATTTATCCAAGGCCCGTTTTATAAGTCAATTCCTAAACGCTACTCAAAGTCAACTAAAGCTCAAACATGTCTGTCTGTCAGCCTCAGCTGAAATTCTATTTAGATTCTACTTGAATTTACCCAATAAGATTCCTCATCTGAAACTCTACTCAAATTCTGCATGAACTCTACTGAAATTATATTTGAACTTAATCAGTGCAACCAATATTGTCTTCAGGTTTTAATTCAACAAAAATTTTGCCTAAAGTCAGACATGTCTCTTGAGCTTAAACTAATAAGTTTTCGTCAGAAAAAAATAAAATGAATAAATAAACGCATATTTTTCTCTCGGATTTGGCCTTTCGTCCACAAGGATACTTTTTCAAATTGCTTTCCAAAGTGGATGAATTTGAAAATGATTTTGAAAAGAATTACGCATTTTTTAGTCATGTGACGCAGCCTTTCCTTGACATTGTCGCAACATTTCAAAAAGCCAGAAAGTAAATAAACACCAGTTTGAATCGTCTTACTCATGTTTCAATATTGAAACTTTTCCCTGTGTTTGTTCAACGGATTTTTTGCAAATCTGTCCTCTTTCAACTCTTCAAGGTGGCCAATATAAAAATGCGAGTAAAATTTGCATAAATCTACTGGGCACAGAAATGCGCGATTATAGATTATAAGTGTTCCTTTTTTTACAGACTTTTTGGCTCAGCTGACTTTCAGACAGTCAAGTGTAACAGTTTTTTCCAGTGTATGATGTTGCTTGTGTGTTACCTGCAGTAATTCAGATAATGTTAGCTTTACCCTCGTTCCTTCTTCACCTTCACTTATTATGACTCTCTACATGAAATGTTGCAGATCAATACTGCAGCTGAAAATTGGCTGATGAAATGTAGTCTACTATGAACATATCTGTTTTGGTTCTTGTTTTCGTGGTTCACTAGACCTTTTTCATCTAGATTTGTAAATATTTGGGACTGTAGTTATTATTTTCCTAAATGGCTCGCTTCTCTATTTCCTTTTTTTTGATATGTTGCAACTCAAAGTCATCTAGACAGTTTTGCAAACCATTTGAAGGAGTTTTGTCTTGTTTTGTTTGAAAATCCATTTCTGTCGGATTGCTGTATCAGGTTGAGATAATGCATCTCCAATTTTCCACACTTACTGCAGACCTCCATTTGATGTACCAAAAGCAGAAAAAGCTTCCATTCCTGCTTTTATTGGCAGCTGCCCAAAGCGCACTCTACACCTCAAAATACGCTTTCGACTGCTCATCTAGAGCGTGCTGAAGCGTTTGTCCTAATTTTCCACCATTCTGCATCTGAACACGGCTTTATAGCTGGAACTGTGCTGCTGCTGATACCCATGGCCACTTCTGTTTTTTAGAACAAGTCATGTAGAGGAGATTTCTTCTCATATTAGATCTCATAACACACTACAACATCTATAACATAACACCTAACAATTCTGAGCAGAAAAGCAATTTTGTTTAGACTTGAGAGCAGCACTGCTTACTACTCTGGCACTTTGCTTTTTTTCTCCTGATTAGAACAATAAGACCTTTTGAGCCTGGCACTATTATGTTGAGATGTTTTTGCAATTTTGGCCTTTGCTCTTTACAGTTGAGCACCGTGAATGCTAATGGCTACAAATATTTTGTACAGCCTGCCAAACACTGATTCATTATGAGCCTATATAAAACTACCAATGTGTTAAATCTATTGCCAACTAGTGAGTGAATGACAGTTTGAAATTACTGTAACGGAAGTGATAACAGGAAATACAGTGTTTGAACAAAAGGTTGTGGACACCTAAACATAAGATGTGTGTGTGATTTTCAAATATCCTATTCCACATTTAGTCCCCATTTGCTGTTATAATAAACTCCACATTTCCAGGAATAGAGAGAGACACTAGATTCTGCAGTGTGGTTGTGAAGGTTTTTGCTGACTCATGTATGGTGAGGAGGTCTGGGGTGTATTCAGATTTCCAATTGGCCCCAAAGGTGTTTATTATTAGGGTTTTAGGGTCAGAGCTCTATAGCAGGTCACTAAAGATCACTAAAGGTCACTACAAATCGTGTTTCCGGTACGGATCAACTACCGCAGTGTCACTGTTTAGCAATATGAATATATACACTTTCTTTCTTTCGGCTTCTCCCATTAGGGGTCGCCACAGGGGATCATCCGCATGTTTGATTTGGCACGTGTTTTTACGCTGGATGCCCTTCCTAACACAACCCTCCCCATTTATCCAGGCTTGGGACTGGCACTAAGAATGGCTGGGGTTGGTTCGTATAAACAAATTAATAAATTTTATTAAAAAAGTGTATTGCATTAATTCATTGATTTGATTTACTCTATTTGATCTTTATAAATTAAATTTTTTTTTTTGAACCAAGCAGGCATTTTGTTAAAAAAAACAACGTTAATCAAAAAAACGACAAGCAATTTAATGTTTTGCATTTCTTCCCACTAACTGTACCGAAATGAAACCGAACCGTGACTTAAAACCCTTATATAAAGAGACTTATATGAACGGATATGTCATTGTTCTTTAATAAATATAAAACCGTCTTTTGTTAACTCAAACCAGCACCATTTCAAGATTGTTGTCTGTGAATTCCAAAGCGATACACTATTTCTAAAACCCGATCTCGTCTGTCGCCAGCACGTATTCTACAATGATTTTATTCATGATTTTATGCATTGCAATGCTGACGCATGATTGGCTGTGAATTGGGATAATTCAAATGAGCAGATATTTTTGTGAAAGTGGTTGGTTGGTAAGGGCAAACTAACTCTGACTTTAGAACATATATTTACATTTACATTTGGTGCATTTAGCAGACGACCATATCCAGAACGACATACAAAAGCGCTTTGAGTCTCTAGCAGTTGAGTCTCTAGTACGAAGATGAGGACCAAGAACAATAACAACACCCATGGAAGACAAATGTGCGACAAAGAATGCTGTGAAAGATAAGGTTTAAAATAAACACTAATCAGGTGCACAATCAATCAAGACATGGTGAGATGCAGTGGCTGCTGGGAGATGTAGGCATGCGGCTCTGGGCATTTGGCATTTCCCCTCTGTCCACTCCCTAAAGATGTACCAGCTCCAGTTGATTTCAGACATTGGAGGATAAATAACGTTTTAATCAATACTCAAGATAACTTTCTAAGATGTTACTTTTCTATCATTAAACATTTAAAAGCTCTGGCATGGAGGAGTTGGTGTTGAATCTATAATAATCTTAGATAAACTTTATTTCGGCTTCTCCCATTAGGGGTCGCCACAGCGGACCATCCTCATGTTTGATTTGGTACATGTTTTTATGCTGGATGCCCTTCTAACGCAACCCTCCCCATTTATCCGGGTTTGGGACCCGCACTAAGGCTTGTGCAACAGTAATGGCTGGGGTTGGTTCTTTGACTGGGGATCAAACTCGGGCTGCAGCGATGATGAGTTAATTTTACGATTTGCTCAGGAGCATCTGGTTCCACAACTCCATCTGACTGTATAAGACTGTAGAAAGGACAAACTCATCATCTCACACTGCGTTGCTTATGATATTTCTCCCTCTCAGGTGTTTGTAATGTTTTACGTTGGTGTCACCAAAATGAGGATGGGTTTCCCTTTTGAGTCTGGTTCCTCTCAGGGTTTCTTCCTCATAACGTCTAAGTGAGTTTTTTTTCCATAGTCGCCTCCAGGCTGTTCATCAGGAATAAATACACACAAATTAAAATATAAGTGAATTTTGTTCTCTTATTCTTACATTCTGTAAATCTGCTTTGAGACAATGTTTATTGTTAAAAGCGCCATCGAAATCAAATTAAATTGAATTTTTCTTGCAAACATTTCTCATACCCTTGTGAGGAAAACAGAAATACTACACATTACTGCCCTTATTTATACATTTATTCCTGGAATCCTTGATTTTTCTCCCAGTTAAGTTCCAGAATTTGAACTATGATGTTTAAATCGTGTGATAGCCACCATTATAGGATGGTATGACCAGACACCATTTCTTTATCTTTACTGTAACATGCATACAGGATATATTAAAGTACTTGGAGAAAACCCTAACAGCCCTGTGATTGGCTAATCTTACTAATTGACAAGTCATATTCGCATCAAAATATGGCCACAGCTACATTTAAAAACTAATTCAATCGACCATATAAGACACCTTTTACCTCAGGAAGAACAAGTGCTGTCCCAGGAAAAAAAATTACCCATTGGGTGAATCCTGAATGGAGCCTGAGCTATCCTATAATATTATGTGTATTTAATATTACAGTGTATCATATGCTGATTATTGGCTCAAGTCTCATTTTGACCTTTGAATCCAAAACTAGTTTGGCTCTGAAAAGGATTTAAGGATTAAAGATTATTAATAATCCTCTTAAAAAATGCCTTCGTGTAAAGCCGTGTGGTACTCGGTGCACTTACTTGCCATCCAGAGTATTCCGAAGGTCCCTCTTTGGGCTATTCAAGGTTGTCAGTGATACGAGCCTGAATGTCAAAACGGAGCGACCGTGATATGGACAAGGACAAAATGAATCACTTGTTTTGTTTTCTTTCCTTTTTCTTTTTTTCTCTTTTTTTTTTTCCCATCTAATGATATCCAGCAGCGTTTCATTTCCCATTTAGACCCCCCTTCCGAGCTTTCTTGCTTGACCAGTCCATGGCAGGCCTATGAATTCATCACAACCCGTCTGTATATATATATATAAAATATTTGTCTCGGCTATTCCTCATTTTCTGGCTCTTTTTTTGTCTTTCTATTTCCGGAATTTCTTTCTCCTCGCTTTATCTGTCAGGACATGGCCACTCACGCAGAATAACTTATTGGTCATTCATATGCAGTTCCAATAAGTTTTTAATAAGCGCTTGTGCTCTCAATCATTTATTACTTCTGACATTCATTTCTTTATCACCAAGCTCAGATTTTTTGTGTTTTCCGTTCTTTACTAGATGATTCACTACAAACATTAGACTTTTTGTCTAATATTCAGGCAGTACTCTGCCTACAGCTTTCATCTTCTTTTGTTTATCTAGTGCTTAAGCTCTGGTTTTACTCTCCTTTTTTTCTCAGCCTTGAACATAGTCAAGGTTTCTGTTACATGTTCAGCTCTTCAGCCCTCTTAAAGCCCAACTCATTCTTCAGAACGCCTTGAAGAATCGTTCTGCTGGTTCTATTAAACACAAAAAAGCAATATCTGTAATCTTCTGCATGTGGAGCACTATTTCATGGAACAGAATGTGATCTGATGGAAGTGCTGGGTCAGAATACAATGTCTTCTCAATCTTTTAGATCATTCACACGGCCTTGAATGGCACATGTGGGACGTAAAATTTGCCTAATAACAGGGGAAGTGGTAGCTCAGTGGTTAAGATGTTGGACTTGGATCAGAAGGTTCTTGAGTTCGTATCCCAACACCACCAAGCTGCCACTGCTGGACCCTTGAGCAAAGCGTTTAACCCCCTAAAATGCTCAGTTGTATAAACAAGATCATTATAAGTCACTCTGGATAAGGGCACCTGCCATCTCCCATATAATGTCCTCATTTATTTAAAAAAAAAACAGATGATTGTCCGTATGGCAAACTTTTATGTTACGTTTGTTTACTCTTTTTGGAAGGAAAATTCATTGTGAGAGCTTTGTGACAGTCAAGGTGCTTGAGGATTCCTTGTTTGTTTGTAAAGTTACATTTTATTGTTATGTTTGGGGTTTTTGACAATGACCTGCTTTACAGGTGTATCAAAGCACCAACTGTGACTATTAAATGGAAAATGTGTGACATGTCCTTCATTAATAATTTGGAAATTGATTTGAACTCTGGACTGAATTATTACAGAAAAATAATACATGAGGATGGTATCAGCACTCAGTTGTATATTTGTTTAACTATAACATCACGTGTAATATATACAAATATGTTTAATATTAATTTCTTCTGCATGTTGATATGCTGTCCGTCATTCAAGATGATCAATCAATGATGATCAATCAAAGAGATTATCTATCTATCTATCTATCTATCTATCTATCTATCTATCTATCTATCTATCTCTCTCTCTCTCTCTCTCTCTCTCTTTCTCTCTCTCTCTCTCTCTCTCTCTCTCTCTCTCTCTCTGTGACTGACTCTCCTTCACTCTATCTGACTCTGTCTCACTCTATATCTGACTTTCTTTCTGTCTTAATAACTCTTTCTCTGTCTCTCTTTCTGTCTCTCTGTCTCTGTCTCTCTCTCTCTCTCTCTCTCTCTCTCTCTCTCTCTCTCTCTCTCTCTCTCTCTCTCTGTGTCTGACTTTTCTTCACTCTATCTGACTCTGTCTCACTCTATATCTGACTTCCTTTCTGTCACTCTGTCTTAATAACTCTTTCTCTGTCTCTCTGTCTCTCTTTCCGTCGCTCTGTCTCTCTTTCTGTCTCTCTGTCTCTCTCTCTCTCTCTCTCTCTCTCTTTCTCTGTCTGACTCTGACTCTCCCTCTGTTTCTCTTACTGTCTGTCTTTCTCTGTCTGACTTTGTTTTGTTTTGTTTTTTTTCTTTTCAGTCCCGTGAGCCCCTGAAGCTCTCTGAGCTCAAGGCTGAAGTGTCTCCGCGGATCTCAGCTGAGGATCTGATTGATCTGTGTGAGCTTACCGGCCCGTCTCACTTCAAAACTCCTGTAAAGCGACCCAAGGCAGTCAAGACAAAGATCATAGCAGTGGACATCAGGAGCAACGAGGAGTATCCTTAAAACGTCACACGGCAAACATGCATTTACTCCCTGACCCTATTTATACTGCCATAAATCACATCCTGCTTATTTTCACCCTGCATTTCCACTCACCAGTTGTTTATCAGTGAAGTCAATTAAACTCAAGCCAAATGAAAACAGTACATAAATTCACATTTATCACAAATTTATCACATATTTTCACTTAAAATTGGGTTATACATCAATTCGATGTACAAACAGTCAAAGGGTTTTTTTTTATTAACAGAATCTGAGGTCAGGTTTACCTTTTGCTTGCGCCCTAGCATTTAATTATCTCCATTAACAATTCTCTCAGTCCCCACAAAGATAGGAAGACGTGTGTGTGTGAAAATGTGCTCTTATAAACCCAACATTAACACTCCTGAAGTTACTGATGCATCACTGCTGGGTTATTGCACTCACACACCACCTGCATTCTCACCTTAGAGAGCTCTGAAATTGCCTGATTGCAACACACACACACACACACACACACACACACACACACACACACACGCACACTTACACATACACTGCCTACACAAGCAGTTACCCAAAGCACTATTCTTACTCAAACACTCGCGCCCACACACACACACACACACACACACACACTCTGCCAGCTCATGCTCCATATGGCCTTTATTTTGCATGCCTCTTTACCTCTTCACATTTACTCAAAGATTATTAGCTTTGTGTTGCCAGATCACATTCAACTTTTTCATGGAGCTGTACAGTACGTAAATCAGCAGTTATGTGTCTAATCTAATTTCAGGATTGTTAGCGATTCGAATCCCACCATCTCAGTTATATGAAGCTATAAAGAGTTCGGTTAAAGCATGAAAGAATGTAAATGATACGTGAGGAGACTTTATGGCACTATATATGGACAACAATATTGGGACACCTGACATCTCCAGCCATATGTGATTCTTCTCCAAACTGTTACCACAAATCTGAAGGCACAATTTTATAATAGATTTATTTTGGATGCAGTAGCATTAATTTTCCCTTCATTTGCACTGAGAGACCCAAACCGAGCTCGGTGAAGATGTGCTTTACATGGTTTGGAGTGGAATATTTTTAAGTGGTCTGCTATAAATCTCTGATCTCAACCCTATTAAACATCTTTTGTTGAATTTAAATGCAGGCCTTCTCACATCACCTACATCAGTACCTGACTTCACGTTCTTGTGGTTGAATAAACACAAATCTCCACAAGCTCACTCCAAAATCTAGTGAAACATCTTCCCAAAACAGTGGAGGCTATTATAACTATATCTATACTATTTAGCTCCCATTTCTATACCAATAATAGGAACTAAATGTGGAATGAAATGTTCAAAAAGTACATACAAAGCTTAAGTCCATGTAGTGTATGTTGCTTGGTGAGAGTCTTTACGCTTCAGAGCAGAAAAAATGTCAAAGGTAAAATCTGCTGTACAAATAAAGTAAATAGTAAATATTAGTGTAATATAATGGATTAATCAGATTTGTCCAATTTTTACCTCAGAGAGTTATACACGTTTATGATGAAAGGAGACAGCACATGTTTATGAATTGTCAATAATAAATTGCTCATATCACATTTAAGCCTCATAATTACAGTAACTTTTATTGATTAGGGAAAAAGGTACAGGAGCTCAGTACCTTTATGAGGTTACTGATCGAAAGGTCTGGGATTCAAGCTCCAGCCTCTCCAAGCTGCCACTCTGGAAGCCCTTAAGCAAGGCCCTTAACCGTCTGTCCTCCAGGAGTGGGGTATCACAGCTGACCCTGCACTCTGACCCCAGATTCTTAACATCGCTGTGATATACGAAGAGAAATTTCACTGTGCTGTAAAGTACATGTGACAAGTAGATAAGCACCTTATTAGGCTACATAGGCCACATGTTGGCTGCATAAGCATTTAATAGCTCAAACTCTCCGTAAACCACAAAATTGTTAGAGATATCATGATATAGGTGAGAACAAGGATTTCAACATGCTGAAAGAAGAGATTAAAGTCTTATTGGCTGTACATTTAAAACAACCCTTTTTTTTTAATTTTAATTGTACACTATACAATACTTTCAAATATCATTTTCTCATATGTTAATATGGTAAACTTTTTTTTTTTTCTTTTTTTTTTTTCTTTTTTTTTTCTTTTTTTAAATAAAGCCATCAGTTTTTGCCTAAAAGAACACAACACCACTTGAGTACAGGTGCAGATTTGTTTTCGTGCCAGCTCATCTTTTGTTAATTTGAACACAAATCAGACCATTTACGTCTGAACGGTTTTTACGGGTGATTTTATACAAAAATTGGTTCTGCATGTTTTTTTTAGCCAACAAGGGGTCGTAGTTGTGTCTTGTGCGGTAAGTTTTATGTGTCCTTTTATGTGTTCGTCATTTGGAACACAATATCCATCAGTTTGTTTCACTCTTTTATCTATTTTTTTTTTTTTTTTTTTTTTTTGTAAAAAATGTTTTAAAATATGTGGAAAAATCGCATTCTCGCTCATTAAACAGAGCAGCAAAATGCAGATTGTCTAAAAAAAAAAAAAAATACTTTTTTGATCAAAGACAAAAAAATATAATTTAAAAATCAAAAACATTGCATAAGTAATGATCTTTTTTTTTGTTGTTGTTGTTGTTGTTGCTCCCTTCATTCATTTCCTTACCAGGAAGTGAATTCTATGCGATGTATGATCCTCCAAGTTAGTTTCTGAATTTGGGATAATGTCTGTTTGACATTATGATTATCGAATGTATGTTTCTTCTGAGATTTCTGGCTTTCATCCAAAAACATCGGGTGCTCATAAGTGGATTAACGTGGCTAAATAGCCTCTAGGTGTGAATGAGTGTGTTGGCTCCAAATCCACTATAGGATCATATATGTATTACTTTTATTTTTAATCATTTATCGATCTTCTGTAAGCATTTTATCCTGGTCGGAGACACTGTAAATATGAAGCCTGTGCTGGGAATATTACACAGAAGGCACGAATGCTTTCAGTCAAATGTGTATAAAAAAGAAAAGTAGCTCACTGATTTCTCAGTAAAAGCCATCATCGGATTTATCCATCAACATTGAACACGACCTGTGAAACTTCTCTGTCGGGTATAATACCTGATTGTATCATTGAAGCCCCTATAACCCCTCACCACCAACTCCCTTTTACAGGAAGCCACTTCAGCACAATCAGATGGTGGTTATTTGCATTTGAAATAGAAAAAAATAAACATGAAACAGTTTGCGGCTGTTTTAAATCCCTTTGTCACTTCTTACATTCCCAGGATTGGCTCCAGATCCAGCACGGATAAAGCATTCACTGCAGATGAAGGAATGAATTTTGAAAACTGGCTCTTAACGCTAGTTTTTCCAACCCTTTTTTCCTGCGTTAGCACTTTATCCTGGTCAGAGGCAGTGTAAATCCAGGCGAGTCTGTTTTAAAAGTGAGGCAGAAATAATTCCAGTCTATCATATGCTGTATTTTTGTCGTTCTTCAGACTGAACCGCGGTCGTGCTGTTAGCCAGAGCTCGTATTGTGTGCATTTGTAATGCTAATGTACTCCATGTTTACTTCCTACTCCTCCTGAACGACTGACTCGTCTCTGAGAGGTGACTCTGTGCCTAATTGATTTAGCGGAAATTGCAGCTGTTTGCGTTTCCCCCGTTTCCCCCGATGTGACACGATACTTAAAAAGAAGGATGATTCAATTACTCCCAGACCCTCATTATAGAAAATCTCTCTTTCTTTCACTCTCTTGTTTTATCTCTGGTGAGTTATTTGGTATGAGGTTCTCCTGAGCTTCCTCTCTTCTCAGGCCTTTGGGGTTTGCGTCCTCATTAAGTTAATTTTCCACGTTCTCTTCCCGGCTGTGGCGTTCCTCTTCCCCAGAGACCAGAGGCTTATTTCCTTCATTATTCTGCATCATGTGTTCTCCTGTTATCCACATTCTCTCATTCTCCTCTCTGTTTGCTTCACTGTGGAACTGGGATGTGTTTAGAAACCCGGCCTGTCAGTCCGATTTGCAGAATGAAATGTTATTTACTGTGTCAGTTTGACCCTTGACCCTAGTGATGCAGTTTCAGTCGTGGTCACATCCCAGGCAGTATTAATGTCCCGTACAGCTCTGTTTTCGGGCCTGATGGAGAGCTGCTGCAGTGCCCCAGCACCAACACACTGGCCAGCTACAAGAGCCGAGTCGTCGTCATCCTCAGCAACATCACCAAGAACGCAGCTGCAGTCAGTACCACATCCGTCTCTCTCGCTCTCTCTCTCTCTCTCTCTCTCTCTCTCTCTCTCTCTCTTTTTCTTTCTCTTTCTCTCTCTCTCT
>MU551713.1:526660-563796 GCA_024362625.1 Silurus asotus
CTCTCTCTCTCTCTCTCTCTCTCTCTCTCTCTCTTTCTGTATATCCCTCTCTCTCTCTCTCTCTCTCTCTCTCTCTCTCTCTCTCTCTCTTTCATTATATCTAACACTATTTATCTCGCTCTCTTTCTTAGTCTCAGTATGTCTGTCTTCATCGGTCTATCCTTTATATCTAACACACTCCGTCTCTCTCTCTCTCTCTCTCTCTCTCTCTCTCTCTCTGTCTTTCTTTCTGTCTCAATATGTCTATCTGTTTCTATCAGTCTCTTTATTTCTAACTCTCTCTCTCCCTCTCTTTTTCTCTTTCAACATATCTGTCTTCATCAGTCCCTTATCGCAGCTAACACTTTATTTTATTCGCTCTCTCTCTCCCTCTCTCTCTCTCTGTATGTCTCCATCATTCCGTTATCATATATAACACTTTCTCTTATTCTCCAACACTATCTCTCCCTCTCTCTTTCTCTCTCTCTCTCTTTTTCTCTCTCTCTCTCTCTTTCTCTCTCTCTCTCTCACTCTCACTCTCTCACTCTATCTGTCTGTCTCATACTATCCTGCTTTTTTGCTTTTTACCTTATGTACTCTATCTCTATCTATCTATCTATCTATCTGTCTGTCTGTCTGTCTGTCTATCTATCTATCTATCTATCTATCTATCTATCTATCTATCTATCTATCTATCTATCTATCTATCTATCTATGAGATAAAAAGATTAAATAATTGTTGCATTATCATACATAAAAAAACTTTAAATAGTAAAACAATCAGTGTTATAATTCGGAATGTGGCAGAAATGTATTCTTTATTCTTTATTGATCTTTTTCAGGTGTGTGTGTGTGTGTGTGTGTGTGTGTGTGTGTGTGTGTGTTAATATGTAGTTCACTGCAATCAGTGTGTGTTGCACTTTTGTTTCCTGCAGTTTGCGGCCCACTTGGTGAAGGTGAATTTCCCTCGCGTGTGTGTCCTTGATGGCGGCATCAACAAAATGAAACCCACCGGCCTTTTAACTGTGCCCTCTCCACAGATCTAACACCCACCCCCCCCTCTCTCTCTCCCTTTTTCTGTTCCTCTATTGTTTTCTATGTATGTGTCTGTGTGTATGTGTGTGTATGTGGGTGTGTGTGTGTCAGTCATTAAAAGCATTTTTGTATCATGTATTGAAAGTGGCCTGTAAAAACACATCTGGAGTTTGTGCTTAAGTCTGGTTATTGATATGGAATCCTTCATGAACTACAAGGGCATTTCTTCATGTCAAGGTTCTTCATCAACCTTGATTTTAATAAAGGATTAATTGAACCTTATTTCTTTTTCTACTGTCCTGTAGGGATATTCATTCTGTGTGTGTAGAGAGAGAGAGAGAGAGAGAGAGAGAGAGAGATTGAGACCTTGAGTTGGGAATCAGTTGAATGACAAGCTGACAGATTTATGCAACACTATTACTCTTGATTCATCACTTGATTCATTTCCAATTGCAGCATCTTTGACAGTAGCTCCGGTCATCCTGTAACTCAAATTTTAGAATTAGTCCCCATTTGCTCCACTAGATTTTGGAGTGTGCTTGTGGAGATTTGTGCTCATTCTGCAATAAGGGTGTTAGTAAAGTCAGGTACTGGTGTAGGTGAGGTGAGGAGGCCTGGGGTGCAGTCAGTGTTCAATAGGATTGAGATCAGAGAATTAGGCCATTTAGGATATTTCACTCCAACCCATGTAAAGCATATCATCATTGTGCACAGGGATATCGTCAGGCTGGGACAGGTTTGGGTTCAAGTGAAGGGAAAAAAAAAAATGATGCTACTTCATCCAGAGTCATCAGATACAATTTACAACATACTGTATGGCTGAAAAGGTCTTTGGTGTCCTAATACTTTGGTTCATAAGATTTTTGTATTGCAGGATGCCATTTTTTTTTTTAACAAATAGAAAATGTATACTTACTGAAAACAAAAATGCTACATTGATATTAATGGCATTTAGCAGATGCCCTTTTCTAAAGCGACTTACATTTATAAACACAACTTTCACAGCCAAAGTCCAATGCCTTAACCACTAAGTTGCCACCACCACTACAAAGCTGCACTACCTAATCTTTGATTCTTATTGTATAATATATAGATCCTATATTTTGTACCATTGAGGTAATTGGTTTACATACTGAACATGTGATTTGAGTCATTTGAGATCCATCTATTCAATCTTAAGACAACTAAAGGACGTGTACACATTTACATTTACAGCATTTATCATACGTCTGTGTGATAAAGCATAGAGCCTAAGACTCTGTTGAGAGGATTCTATTTATTTATTTGACAAAGACAAAGCAAACCTGGAAATCTGCTAGTTTCAGTGTTTCAGAAAGAGGAAGGTCTTCACCCGTCACACGATGATGACCGGTTCAGACTGTTCAGACATCTAGAGAAAGTTAAGACCACCACCTCGGTGCCAGAACAGAAGAGCCTTGAAGTATACTTACCCCTTACCCTGAGAGAAGGTGGTACCAGTCAAGCAGTGCTGGAGAATCTCAGGCAGCGGTAAGATGGTAATAAGGTAAGAAGGTGCTAGTCCATTTTTGGATCTGTGAAGCCAGTGGAGGGAGCGCAGCAGCAAGGTGGTGTGGGAGAACTTGGAGTTTTCATTTGAAGTGGCCGAATACACAACGATTACAAAAGCATCCGTCGATTCTCAAAAAGGCAACACGATCCATTAAGAGTCCTGGGGGGGTGGGGGGGTAAACTTTTAAACAAGATTATTGGGGTTTGTTTTTCGGCTTAGAAACATCTAGATATTGTATTTACGGTAGCTTTTGAAGCAATGCAAAAAGATCAAGACAAAAAAAATATTCCTTTTCAATCTGTTTAGAAGTTTTATATCCCCACCCCCAGACCTCCAGCTTTTAATGCATCGTTTTGGCCTGCTTTTTATTTTTATTTTTTTTATTTTTTTTATTGTTTTAATATGTAAGCAGCATCTTTGAGGGCGATTAATGTTCAAAAGCTTCCTAAACAACTAAGCTGCCTTGATATTTTTTTTGGCATGACTGTGCCAAGATTATTAATGATGAGAAATGTGTGTAATTATGAATCATAAAATCTGTAAACTTGTGTTTTAAAAAAACGTAAACAAAAAGGACATTTTATAAACATCTGATTACAAAAGAACTGAAAATGGCCTGTGGACTTGATGCATACTGTAGGTTGTGAGTGTGTGTGTGTGTGTGTGTGTGTGTGTGTGTGTGTGTGTGTGTGTGTGTGTGTGTGTGTGTGTGTGTGTGATGCAATGAAAGACAGTGGTGACTGTCATTGCATAGTCATTAGAGCGAACCGAATCCGCAGAACAAGGTTTCTGTTCCTCTCTCACACTGAGCAGCACTGGAACACAGTCTGGCACTACACACACTACACACACACACACACACACACACACACACACACACACATTGCCCCTGCAGACTGAGCAGCTTTGTGTAAAAGGAAAAGCGATGTAGAAATAATGAGCTAGAGAGAGAGGGAGAGTTAGGATCTGATTATGACTAATGTAAATGTGAAGATCTTTATATTAGGTTCAAATGACATGATTTGCTGATTTTTTTTTCACTTGAACGAACTCTGCCAGTGTGCTTCATGTGTGCGAGTCTTTGTAGAGAGCCGAGGATCGAGATCGAGATTGTGTGCGAGTAGGAAGTCTACACGACTCGACTAGAGTTTCAGCCTGAAAGCGAATTTATCAACGAACCCCTGCATAGTAACTGGGAGATCATTTTTATCAAATCACTTTAAGGTTTCAATCGAAGTCTGGTCACATAGACTTGTGTAGGAAATGCTGTAGAAATGACCTGAATGCCTTGTTTTTTTCTTTTTACTCTTCTTATTTTTCCTCTTTCTCTTTCCGTTATTGTTTTTCTTTAAATTCCAATTCTTTTTTTTTTTTCTACCCTTATTTCAGATCTTTTACAATTTTCCATTCTTACAAAAATGTTTTTTTTTCTTGTTTTTTTTTTCTTCTTTTAATCCATGCTCTTTCCCTGCTGCTAGTTCATCTCTTTTTTCTTTTCTTTTTTCCCATTCATTCAATCTCCTCCTCTTCTTACTGCTCTTTCTCCTCCTTTTATTCTATAGCTCCTAGTTTTAATTTTTAATGGACACCTGCCCATCACACTCATATGCTCTTAAAACTGATGCCAACACAAAATTGTACAGAAAGTCATTGTTCTAAAAGGCACAAAATCCTGTTCCAGCATGAAAGCATGTCAATGCCCATTAGCACAACATGAGCTCCATGAAGACATGATGTATCAAGGTTGCATTAGAAGGACTGCCCTACAAAGACCCCCCACCCCAATTGAACACCCCAGACCCCTCATCTCTCAGCAACATCAGTGCCTGATCTCTCTAAAGCTCTTGTACCTGAATACATCCTAACAGCCATGCTCAAAAATTGACTTGAATGCCTCCTGAGAAGAGTGGAGAAGATTAGTTCTCACTTCCCAAAAATAGAACAAATCAATAGTAATGCTCGTGGATTTAGAATCAGGTGTTCAATCAATACATCCCATATATCTAACCAGATATCTCTTTTTCTTCTATACATTCTTCATGCCTTCGTTTTTTTATTTTCTTTATGCCCTTAATTTGTTCTCATCTTGTATATATTCTGCCGTTGCTTTTTCCACATCTGCTGCTGCACTTACTTTTGCTTCATTCTCTTTGTCTTTCATTTTCTGCTCCGAATTCAATCTTTTTTGACGTTTTTTGTTTCTTCGTTATTTCCTTCTGTTTACTTTTTCTTTGCTTTTATTCTTAATTTCCTCATTCATACTTCTCCTTTCTGTCCCCATTCTACAACCACTTGCGTTTCATCTTCTGCTGCTTAAAATAACTTCTTCACTTGATATCTCCTCTTTTGCTTGACCTATTCTCCTTCTTCTTCCCTTCACATAGCCTCTGCTTTCACACTTAAATGACACTTGACAGGCTTTTCGAAATTATTGCCCAAATTCTGACACCACAGGAGGCGAGATATTTCGGCCATGAGTCGGGAATCCAATCTGGGAAGTAAAATAAAAAAAGCCCCCAAATAACCAGGACGTGTGTGTGTAATTGGACTCACAGTATCATGCTGCCCGTCCTCTATGTGACAGGAGTCTGAATTTAACCGCTGATTAACGATAATGAATCACTGAAACACTCAAAAAATGTCAATCCGAAATCTCTCATAGGGGTTTGGATGGGGGTGAGAGCTGGCAAGTGTGGAGACCAGCTCAAAAGAATTACTCATTACTCTTTAAGCTTTAGAGTGAGCCCTTGTGCTGTGTGGATGGGGTGGAGTCATCCTGTAAGAGACCACTCCTATCAAGTGTCTAATCATGTCAGTCAAATTAACTTATAAATGAAAGAAAAGAGCTGTCATTTTTTACTCTATCATTTAAATTTCATGAAGATTGATTATAATGTGGTATTAAAATGTTTTGAGACTAGCACGCCACAGATACGGCCGCTTCCGCCAAATGTCGTCCATCAGATGTCTTAAAACCCGGCACTGGAACTCACTACTGATGCTCTGGCCCCTGGGGACAAATTCTCAATGCACAATGTCGAAAAAGACAATGAGCATGTGCTTGGTCGAGATGCAGACCTGCCTCACTTGTGGATTAGTAGTGGAGATTATGGGTTTTTCCACTGTGAAGACTGTTGGTATGTCTCATGGTCGTATCTGTACACTCAGGTTTTCACAACTGTAATGATCCTCAAAATTAAGGACGAGTCGTCCATGGCTCGGTGCTCCTTCTGCTCCTAGGTCTGCAGCCTGGGGACGAATTTGGCAGTGACACGAAGCATGTTCAACTCACAGGTGAGGATCACCTGTGAGTTGAACTTGTTAGCAATGTTGTGGAATTGTTCCCCGACGATCATCATGCACAAATTGCCGAATGGTTTTGACATTTCTGGTGTTTGAGCTTGTTGACGGTCCTTCAGATCTTTTATCGTCTTGCAGTAAAATTCTTCTGCCTCGAACGCCTCATTGCAACATCGCCATAAAATTTGCAGGATCATGTCAAACATCTTTGTGAAAAATTTGCCCAGTTTCATGCAGAATTTTACATTTGATCTTTGTTCAAACTTGCTGTCCATGATGAAATTGTAGAGGTGGTAATGCACTTGGTCAGAATAGCACCCTATGAACACAGGATGATATCTTTCAGCAAACTGACTCATGAAGGTCGGTGCTCACCGTGACTGTGCATGCAGCCTCGTGCTGCCATCTGTTGGCGTGTTACAAAACTAGTCTCAAAAATTTGAGATAAACAACCATGCTCTTTTATTTCCTTTTTTTCATGCTTTATTTCTTCTTTTTTTATGAGAAGCGATGTGTATTTACAGTACTGTGTAAATGTATTATACAGGTATAAAAAAATGCTGTAAACTAAAAATGGTTTCAAAAATAAATGTTAATATTTCACTTTTAGCAATTCACAAAGAAGAGAAATCTAATCTAAATTGGTATTTGGCGTGACACCCTTTGCCTGCAAAACAGCATCACACAGTTTTTGAAGGAACTTGGCCGGTATGTTATTTTAAACATCTTGAAGAACTAACTACAGATCTTCTGTGGATGTAGGGCACCTCAAATCCCTCAGTCTCTACATGTAATCCCAGACAGACTCAAAGTTAAGTTCAGGACTCTAAACCATCACTTCCAGGACTTCTTGTTCTTTTCTACACTGAAGATAGTTCTTAATGATTTCAGCTGTATGGTTGGGGTCATTGTCCTGCTGCAAAATAAGTCTCAGACACCTCCCTGATGGTAATGCATGATGGATAAGTGTCTGGTTGTATTTCACAACACTGAGGACACCATTAATCCTGACCAAATCTCTTACTGCAGCCCCAAACCTGCAGAAAACCTCCACCATGCTTCACTGTTGCCTGTAGACACTCATTATTGTAACTCTCTTCGGCCCTTTGACAAACAACTTTTTTTTTTTGCTATAGCCTAATATTTTATATTTCGACTCGTCAGTCCAGAGCACCTGCTGTCATTTTTCTGCAGACCGATTCCTATGTTTTTGTGTAAAGTTAAAATGCTTAGCCTTGTTTTCAAGTCAAAGGTGTGGCATTTTGGCCACAGTCCTTCTATGAAGATCACCTCTGTCCAGGCTTTTCCATACTGTAAATTAGTGTATTAGGGTCCCACTGGTTTTCATAATGGCACTGCTGGGCATCTTCTGATGTCACAGAAAAGTAACAATAATGTGTCTTTTATCAGCTGCATTAAGTTTCTGGGCCACTCCACAAAGTCAACTCTGTGAAGATATGGTTTACATGGGTTGGAGTGAAAGATCTTGAGTGTTCTGCTATAAAGTGCCTCCTCACCCTATACCATTACTTGTCTTTACTAATGCCCTTCTGATGGACACTCCAAAATTAAGTGGAATATCTTCTCAGAAGAGTTGCCAAGTCAAGTTTTTTTCTGTAGCTGTTACTCCAGTCAATGTGATTTCACAGTACATTTCCATGAAACTTGTACTTTCCATGATCAGGTGTACTACATGATCATTCATTCAATCATAACTGAAGGAAAACCAGTTTATAACCACTGAGGCGATTTCAATTCCCTTTTAGCTTCCTAATTAAATTCCTTTTTTTAAGTTGTCCTTCCTAATCAACATTAATAAATTACCGTTGACGTGTTTAAGGTGTGAAAAGGTACCATTTTAAAAATAGTTGTAGCTGAAAATGAAAAACTCCAGGCATTTGGGATACACTTTATCTGTAAAGTATATATTGTTAAATTTTACACAGGGATTTTGGACAGGGGAAAGGTTGTAGGAATTAAATCAATTTTTTCAGCATCAACACACTATAACACTACTTTGGCAATACTAATAACAATTATAGAAAAATATTTTTTTTTAACATTCAAACTTCTAAACATTGTTTAATTAGTGCCTACATCTTAACCTTTAAGTGAAACTGTAAAGAAAAAAAGAAAAAAATTTTTTTATATTCACTAATTTCTTGAATTATCTGCGGCTCCCACACAAGCTATTAGAAACTAATTACCCATTTTAATAAGCCATTTTTGACATGGCTCAATATCTAATTTTTCTTTATAATTTTTACCTAAGTGTTATTTTATACAATTATTTTTTTTTGGTAATGGTAACTGAAATATCGTACTGATCAGGTTTCACTTCAGATCCATGTGTGTTTCCTGAAAAATAGTAAATGTTGTTGGATCTTTCGACACATAAGCCATGTTTGGGATATAAAAAAGAATTATAGGTTCCATAAATAATCTGCTTCTCATATGCTCATATGAATATTTTAATCTACTTGCTGAAAGTGTGACCACAGGTTGCTCTGAGGACAGACAGCAGGATTGAGGACTTGCAGAAGAGCCCGATTCTGTGGACTTGCTTTTAGCATTGGGTATGAAGATATTTGGTCCCACACAGATCACCCCAGCTCCCGTGTAAATATATATTTTTTTGCTTATATATTATGGGCAATGCTGTGTTTGGCATTTATTAAACACCTTTTCCTTCACCTTCTCAAAGCACAGTTGCCCTTTTATTATTATATCGTCTCGGCGAGTAACAAGAAATTCAACGCAAATGCGATTAGCATTTTACTTCCTGAACTGATCAGCATGGAGATGGATTTGGACAGTTCAGGAAACACTTTGACTGCTATTTGTCTTATTTACTGCTTCAGAGCAAAATACTGGCATTTAAAAGAGCAGTGTCTCGTGTCTTTGCAATAAAGATATACATTCAATATGTTTATACATACAAAATAATGTAAACAAAAAAAGTGTTAGCTAAAATTACCCTAGTACAGTAAAACCCCGCTGGACGAGCGTAATTCGTTCTTGAAAATTGCTCGTAGGTCCATTTGCTCATATGTTCGAACTGATTTTCCCCATAAGAATGAATGTAAACGCGATTTAATCCGAGAGCTCATTTGAACGCTTATTTCTGCACTTAAACAGTATTTGTGGCCTATTTCAACAAACAAATACACAGCAAATTACTGTAATGTAAACATAATTTAACACTGATTGCGAGTATGAGACGCACAGGGCTACACCATACTGCTCATACAATAGGGGTTTACTGTAGTAGGATACATTATTAGCAGGCTATAGGAGTGTAAATAGACACGTATTTGTCTCAAAGCTTCGGTTCAAAGCTTTAGTTCAGTTCACCTGTGTACCAAATGCAATCCTTTTTACATGCGCAACATATATAACATCTGAGTTTCCTCACATATTAATAAAGTGATATTAAAGATTTAAACACTAATTGTTATCTAATAAATTATCATGAGCCCAAAACCTTCTTTTCAAAAACCTTGTAAATTAGATCACAGCTGTTTTGACTCTGGAGGTTCTTCTATCATTTATTCCTCGCAAAATGTTCTGCTTGATGTTGAACTGATGCTGAACTGTATGTCCATGCTAAGTAGATACCACCAAGCAGCAATGGCGTTTCTAGCTTGAATGAAGCCCAGGGTGACCCAAAATCTCCCTCTATTAATAAGTTCCAGCTTTAAAATGCCTCTCTTAGCTTCAGCTATGGTCACCGGGTGAGTAAGACATATTCTCAGAGCAGTCCACAAATTTTGACACATTTCTGAGAGCTCACTTTCATGTAAAAAAAAAAATCACGCTAAATGCATTTATTGCACAATTTATCAAACTCTCAGAACCAAGAAACAAACTGCTTGGCTAATCATATCTATAAGATCTTGATACAACATCTCTCTCCTTATAATATATGTCTTTTAAATGAGCTTTTGAAGCTGCACTGGAGATTCTCCTTACTGTCCTCAGTTCCTATTCAGTACAATCACAGAAAACCTTTATGACATCACCTCAATTAAAGGTAACCAAATCAGTAAGTGCTGTTTAATTACAATCCAACTAGACTAGTCAGGCTGCAATTGTTCTGTTGCTACACACATTATGATAAACTACATACTATAAATTATACTGTTATGCCGCTAAATGTAATATTGTTGCTCTATGCGTAAAAAAAGAATAGCAGGCAACACAGTATAACTTATAAATAAGTGCTATACAGTTACAGCCTATTTTATTAAATGCATTATAATTTACTATTCTCATAAAGAGATGAGTAATAGAGCCGCATACACACCTTTATCTTTTGCACATTTCCCCCTTTTCCCCTTTTTTTCTGAATTGGTCTCCTGAGGGTTTGGAGATTTTTTTGTGATCCAGAATTTTAATTTGGATTCTGCTCTCCTTACTGATACCCCACCTTTCCCTTCTAAGTGTATGAGTGAGGGAACTTCTCTGAGTCCCGTCCAGGCTTGTTCACCATGACATATTATAATAATGGACGTGATAATAACAACAACAACAATCAATCGATTTTTTTTCTGCACTAGCCATCGGCAATTAAAACAAGTTTAAAACAGAGCGCGTGCTCTACGCTGATTGGTAACTTGCTGTGTGTTTGATCAGTAAAAAGTCTCCCTGAATGGAAATACTTGAGTAAAGTACAGATACATGAAAAAAGGTACTTAAGTACAGTAACGATTTACATTGACTTCGTTACTGTCCACCACTGTAAAGCAGTGGCCAAAGTTTCTAAGTAGAACCTTAAATATTAGGATAACATTACAATTATATTGTGCAAAATAATAGGTAGTTTTTTAGCAAGCTTGCTAATGGACATTGTCCCAAAGCAGTTTTACACAGAAAGTATCACTATATATCTTAGTGCCTGTAAATTTATTCCTAATGAGTGAGCCAGTGGTGACAGTGGCAAGGAAAAAATTCCCCCTTGAGGGGAACCGGATTTAAAAAGAAACCTGTCCTCATGTGGGTGGTGCCGAATGTCCATTTATTACAGTTTCATCTTTATATTGTAATGTATTATATTATACTATTATAGAGTAAAATTCACTAGTAACAGTGGCAAAGACTAAATCAGATGTAAACTGTTATTTGCTTACACAAGAAATAAATTATTCCTTTTTTCAGCTAATTCCAAACACTAATCACTGCATTCATTACCAACTAGATTCTACCCTTTCTTAATCTTTAGTTTTACTCTGTCATTTACTGGAAAAGGGAAAACGAGTACTTTAAGCCTTCACCCTTTTCTCTCTCCCCCCTCTTGCTCCCTTCTATCTTAATCTCCTGATCTACTGAGGCAGTGCGAGCTGAAGGCTGAGATTTGTTCCAGACCAGTGCCAGGATATAGAAAGGTGTCATTTAATCCTAGCATGCTGTTTATTTGTTTACAGACTACCTGAAGTTGTTCATTTGACTTTTACCAACAGCATCTCATTTCTTCTCATTGTTCGATTTCCTATCATCTAAAGGTGAAGAGTGTGAACAGGGTGGTGGGGGGCACAAGAGTATACTGGACACAAATGTCATCATTAAGGTACAAGGCAATAGTAATGAATCACAGGTAGAGAAACAGAGGGAGAGAAACAGAGCAATGCCACGGAAGCGTTAACAGAAGCTATAAAATAGGAAGAGGCAAATGGAAGTGTCAATACTTATCATATTGGTGTTATATGGAGTGAATTGATTCTCACATTCAGATATTTTTTCAGCCTTGGATATTATTTTAAACAAGTGAGTTTTATATTAACTGAATGTGAACAGAAACGATCTATTTTTTCAGCTGTGCCTCGATTCAGTGTACAAACAAGTCAGCATTCTGTCACATTCATATATCGGTGGGTCACTGCATCATTTATACCTTCTGAGAGATGTTTTTTTTTTTTTTTGAAAGCAGGTAATCAAAGAAGAAACTGGCTCAAAGAGAACATTCTCTGGTTTCTTCACAAAAGTGGAAGGAATGTAGAAACCTTAGTGATCATCTGTATAGTTTGTGTAAAGGATTACATTTAATACAATTTTGTTGGATTACTAATATATCACAAAAGTGTGCTGGCCAGTGTTGTCTATTTAATCGTAATACTAATGGCTTTCAAAAATACTGGTACTGGTATTAATATCAACAATATACAATTCATACAACAGTTGTATAAACAAGAAATCTGTATTGAGTAAGTGACAAAAAAACCTGCGTTGTTTAAGTTACAGTACAGAACAAAGTGCTTGTGATTTTTGCTAGTGCTCAGCTAGGGGTAGCCTATAAAACGCTTGAAACATGCAGAGGCATAATTATCACTGGTTTATGTTTTAATATACATTTCTCATGACTATATGTTTTTAGTTATTCCCAATAGTCCATTCTCTTTATTTCATAGCTTTTTTTCTCAGGTACACTGCTTCAAGTAGTGTATGTTTATGTTAGAGTTTCTATCCAATCATATCCAGCTATCACATCACATGTTGGTGGGGTCAAAGGAAAATGCACGAGGGGTTCTAAATCAGTGTGGGTGCCTGGTAACATAAAGTACATGTTGCTTGAAGCCTTTATTTTAACCAATAAGATTTTGAGTCAGCATAACTGGGGCCTCCAGCAGGCATACAAAAAGTTTTTCAACATTTTTTACATTTTTGGATTAGATATAAAAGAGCTCACTAGTTAGAGTTTACAAACAGCATCTGTAGCAAACTGCATAAGCTCAAATATATTTCTGTGGATTTAATAGCTGACAAAAGAGAAGAAATTGATTTAGTCACAAATACACTTTAAGGTCATATTCAAAACGGAGTTTAAACGAAAAGCTGGACATCGAGAACGTCGGCCAAAACAGTTCAAACCGGTTGTTAAGGTTTCTCATGAACCATAGAGATTTTAGTTTTTTCTTTCCTGTAAAATTTAATCAAAAACACATGAAAACTGTAATGAACAGAAAAGATGCATTTTATGAGGTAAATATTGAAATTATCTTTTAGACATTCTAGAAATATCTTCTAAAAATGATGTATGTGGGGGATACAGCTGTGGCTGCATTGAAAGGAGACTTATTGAATTGTGATCAATGGGTTCCTTGCTTTAGTATCACCATTTATTATCTGCTTTTGAGTTCCCGTGTAATACTGATGGTTTCTAGAGCTGTGGCATAATAATGACGGTTTAAAGAAGGCCTGTGTGTTTGCAACCTTGAGAAATTAACTCTCAACTGTGGTGTAATTATATGATGAATGTAATTTTTTTTTCATATGGGAAGCCATACCTTTTGAAAGTCATTAATCCGGTATCTAATTTCTGGTCTGAGGAACTGTTATAGACACTGTGCTGATTCTTATTTATCACAAATAATTTCTTTTACATTTTTTTTCTGAACAATATTTATTTTCCAGTTGATGACCCATGATGTTGAATCCCACAACGCACTGCAGAAGGGTGGTATAAACAACACAGAAGGCATGATACAAAATACTCGATACAATACGTGTTGTAGCTTGCTTTTTTTTTGCAATTGGGGAAATAGCGAGTAGGACAGTATTTTGGACACAATACACTAAATGTTATATAGCTATTACACTAAAAATCCTTAATGGGGGGCATAACATTCATAATGGAGCCACAAATTTACGATAGTAGAAGCAGTAATTCTTATCGACTACAAAAAAAATTAAGTGTTAATACTGAAGAATGTTATTATCTGCGTGATTTATTTTTATTTGTTCGGCCAAAATTTCACTGATAATGAAAGCTGAACATATTATTATTTTATCGCAGGTCTATTGTGTCCCATCTCAAGTCTTAAACTCGACTGTACTTTACAGCCTTTTATAGAGTACATCTAAGATAATATTTGGATCAAATCATTCAAGGTGACAAGTATTTATTTCAAAAGGATTCTGAAATCGCATAGTGCAAACTGGCGTAATAAAATGTTACAACAAACAATAGGACTAATCACTTTACCTGCTATCGAAATCAGGTCACATAGAGTGCCATAGAAAATGGGTCAGGCTATGGATAGTATGGAGAGCAAACCGTGACATCAACCTTCGTGTGAACTCTAAAGAACCGAGGTTATTTTAGCAACCGCTAGTAAAAAACGCTGTAGAGAAGCTGTATCTATATTGGTTTTTGATAACATATAGTAGCCGAAAACGATTTGGAGACTGCTGCTTGCGAGATGGAGAGGGCGGTTAGGAAGAATGATTATTCTAAATATTGGAATGCAAAACTCATGAGATCCCTGAAAGAAGCCTGCAGTCATTAGGCGTGACGCTGCATGGCACGTTATTGAGTGTCTAAGAGCCCGACAGTGACTTTAATATACCACACTGTAAATTTGCACACAGGCGACAACCTATTAGGACATTAATAATCTTGATTCATGTCTAGAGGATTATCAGATCTACTGTAGCAATGCAGTATTTTATTTCAGAAAGTCAAGTATTTTCATTAGCAGCACCGTGTGAGTGTTTCTGTCATGTATACTTTATATAAACTATATAGGCAGAAGTTTGTGGACACCTGTGCCTAAGATTCAAATGTCATTTTTGAACATCATTCCAAATTGAGTCTTTGTTATTATTATAACCTCCACACTTTTGGGAAGATGTTCCACTAGATTTTAAAGAGTGCATGTGGAGATTTTAGGTTCCCTCATGGTCTAGTGGTTAGGATGCGGCGCTTTCACCGCTGTGGCCCGGGTTCGATCCCCGGTCAGGGAACTGACCCCAGCCATTAGGGTTGCACAAGCCAGTGCCGGTCCCAAGCCTGGATAAATGGGGAGGGTTGCGTTAGGAAAGGCATCCAGCGTAAAAACATGTGCCAAATCAAACATGCGGATGATCTGCTGTGGCGACCCCTAATGGGAGAGGCCGAAAGAAAGTTTATGTGGAGATTTGAGCTCGTTCATCATGTTAGGAAAGTCAGGTAATGATGTAGGTGAGGGGTGAAGTTAGTGTTTTAATTCACCCTAAAGGTGTTCAATAGGTTTGAGGGCAAAGCTTTATAGCAGGAGATCTTTCAATCCAACCCATATCAAGCATATATTCATGGAACTGGCTTAATTATCATATGTTTTACATAAAGAGTGTTACACTGTCATGTGTCTCTTTTCTTTGGACTTTTCAAGGACTCCAACTCACCCTAAAACCCTTTTTGCATGTTTCAGGTCCTTTAGTGGCTGGGAAACAGTGACACAAATATCTTAGCCCCTCTTTCCCTGTGGTTTTACAGTGATACCGGCTAATCTCAGGTGTCTGCTAAGCCACCTATCACACTTTTAAGCACTTACGAGTGCAAATACCACACCAAAAAGCATTTCAGTAATATTTGACACCAACCTACAATCCATGACTAATATATCCAGGTTTTTCGCACCTGTAGTAAGGCACCCAATATAGACCACTGCAGTATCATGTGGCATCTTAGCCTCTTGTTGACGCCTCATTAACACTGTTCAGAACATGACTTCATGTGTCTGAAACACAAATCTGTCAGTTTGTCCCTTGGCTGCACCCAGGGACATATTTTGGTTTTTAGTAACATCGTAATCATCGCCTCTAGGACGCCGTCTCTGTCTGTCTCGACTGTCTTTTCCTCTAGACCACAGGGGTTCTGTGATCATTCCATCGTATAATGACATTTCAGGAGACAGACAAGCTGTGGAAAGAAGTCATGCAACAATTATGTAATTATTGCTGGGAAGAAATACAACAACGTTGTTGTGATTGTGTCATTATAAAAGTTCAGAATAGCAATTGTGGAGTTTTCTGTTAGCTAGGACTAACAAGCTCATGTGATACCTCTCTAAACAGCAAGAGAAATATAGCATATATATATATATATTACCTGCCCCCGTTTTGACCTGTAAAACATCTCGCTTTGCATAAAAATGTTGTTTTTGTTGTAGAGAGGATTGTTTCATTGGCACACAATCACAACAACATCGACGGGAAGCACTTGAGGAGAAAATTATTTCAAGACCTGCTTGTTTAGATGCTATGCGCTGTGCATACCATGGGTTATTTTTGCACTTTTATTTTGCTTGAGCTTAGAACACATCTGGTGAAATTACTCTGGTTTGTGTTTCATCTGCTCTTAATGAAAAATAAATACTTAAGGTTTCTTTGGATGGCGATTAGGGTGAACCTTTCTTTATCCAGAAGTGTTTTTCTATACATATGTAAAGCTCTAAACCATCAAACATTTCAGCATAGAGTTACTTAATTCTCAAATATCACTGGACAGAAGGTGGTCACTTTTCTAGGACTGTTACTGCGTCTATAGTAACAGCACATTCATGGGAACTTGCATGGCAGACGCTTCATATGATCAAACACATATTTATCGTGAAATTCCTAAAGAGAACATTATGCTTTTTGTTTATTTAAAGTTTTTTTTTCTCCAGTGTCAAGCAGCCATGTAAACGCAATATAACAATGCGTGGCATTACAGAGAAAGAGAGGTGGCAGCAACGTGACAAAACATGAAAATGTTAATAAAATACAACCTACTCATCAGAGATGCAGACTCATAATTTGCAATGTTGCTAAAAGACTTTAAGCCCGTGGTACCGCTTATATTCACTGGTTTGGAAGTGGCAAACCAACCATTTCCCAGGCTGAGACAAGCTAGCTAGCTTTGGGGTTGGCCGACCCACTCTCACGATGTCTAACTTAGATTTTTAAGAATATCAAATGAATTTCTCTTTCTCTGTCAGCCATTGTGGGGTTAAAAAGTCATCTGTGTTAATGAATGCAAAGCTCTACAGACGTGTTTTGCTAGTGTAACTTAGCAATAACAGTTTCTCTCTGACCAACCAATCATAGGAGGGAAAAATGCTGACGCTATTTGGCCCTGTGAGGCGAATTTGAAATCTGATTGGTTTAAGAATAGCTAATATAGTTTAATGTACAACAGCCAGCACTACTGATTCCGAAAGCCCTGTGCAGTTTAAATTGACATGGCAGCACATAAGACAAAAAATGGACAAAAAATCTATCATCCACATATGCTTTAATGCTGTTGATGTTCACAATTGTTAATAATAATAAACTGCATTAATTAGAAATCGACCAGCAATTGTATGTTTTGCATTTCTTCCCCGTAACCAACCGAACCATGATTCAAAAACCGAGATACTGCTTAATTCCAAAAGCTCAAATTCTATCTGAAGGCCAACACCTTTTCCACTGAGCTAGCACTTTCTAAATAATAAATGCAATATGGCTGAAGGATACTTGGGAATGTCTATAAAAAATATTGCAGATCAAAACTCAACTCTGTATCTCTGGTTGTTTTTGGGATAGTTGCCTGTGAAAGTCTTGAGTGATGTGAAGTCAATTCAGCACTGTACAAAACGTGTAATATGATCATTTGTATTGTTTCAGAGAGCCTATTTTTTGTGTATGTGTGTGGTTGTTTTTTGGTGCATATAAATGAGCCGCCTGTGTCATTTACACCTATTTGGCATTTTGAAAAGAATCCTATTCTTGCAGATGTCTCTCATGCTAATTAAGTCACAGGCTTTTTTCTTGACTGGCAGATTTCTCTGCGGTGGAAGTAGAATTACAGCAGCAGACCTGTCATATTGTCATTAGTATGCAGCAGGGGGCCAGGCCCTGATGCACCCCTGCGTGAAGGCGTCACACGTTGATGGATAAAGTGCTGAAACCTGTCATTTGTGTCAATGTAATGCAATTTTGATCAATTTGAAAGTGATCTTTCTGCATAATAGCGTGGCTGAATCAGTAATGGGTATGAGTGGGCATATCTCGCAGTGCAATAATGCATGTGCAGGATGAAGTGTGCGGTGAAAGCACTGTGAATATTCCACCAAATTTGTGTTAGTGGACTGGATTTGTTCTAATTCCGATGTTCTACTGTTCGATGCATAGAGTACCAATCTGTTTCAGATTCAGTATTTTTTTTTCGGTTTGTCTAAAGAAATGTTTTGTTGATGGTGTTAGCCTATTTTTCTGTCAGATTACGTAAGATTCACACAAATACCAAACTTACTTTGCGCTCAAGCAATCAATCAATTAATCAATCAATAGCTTTCTACATGCTCATTACATTGGGTATATTCTAAGGCACACTGATTAGATATAAAATTAAAACCACCTGACTTATACTGTGTCGGTCCCCCTCAAGCCACCAAAGAAGCTTTAGAGCCTATAAGTCATGGACCTTTAAATATTGATCACATGGACCTTGAAGTCAAATCAACCAATGGGCAATGGACAATATGGCTAAAATGGGCTTAAGAAACTATGCATTTCATTTTTCAACAATTTGTGCTACTGTAGCTATTTATCTGAAAAAATAAAATAAAAACTAAAACACTGACAATTAAAAATGAAGACAATTATGTTGCTCATAATTCAATTCAAAATATTAAATATATTTATATTCAAATATTAATATATTTAATATTAATATCTTCTTCTACTTCTTATGGCTGCTCCCATTAGGGGTCGTCACAGCGGATCATCCGTCTCCATACCCCCCCTGTCCTCTACATCTGCCTCTTTTACACCAACTACCTGCATGTCTTCCCTCACCACATCCATGAACCTCCTCCTTGGCCTTCCTCTTTTCCTCCTACCTGGTGGCTCCATCCTCAGCATTCTTCTACCAATATAATTCATGTCCCTCCTCTGAACATGTCCAAACCATCTCAATCTCGCCTCCCTCACCTTGTCACCAAAACATCCTACATGCGCTGTCCCTCTAATAAACTCATTTCTAATCTTGTCCATCGTCGTCACTCCCAACGAAAACCTTAACATCTTCATCTCTGCTACCTCCAACTCCACCTCCTGTCTTTTACTCAATGTCACTGTCTCTAATCCATACAACATCTCAGGTCTCACCACAGTCCTAAAAACTTTCCCTTTCACTCTCACAGATACTCTTCTATCACACACCACTTCTGCTATCACTCTTCTCCACCCACTCCACCCTGCCTGCACTCTTTTCTTTACTTCTCTAACATACTCTCCATTACTTTGCACTGTTGACCCCAGGTACCTGAACTTCTCCACCTTCTCCACCTCTTTTACCTGCAACCGCACCACTCCACTGCCCTCCCTCTCATTCACACACGTGTACTCTGTCTTACTCCTACTGACATTTATTCCCCTTCTCTCCAGCGCGTACCTCCACCTCTCCAGGCTCTTCTCCACCTGCTCCCTACTCTCACCACAAATCACAATATTATTTATATTCAAATATATTGATATTTGAATATAATTTTGTAAGAAATGTATATTTGGCATTAATAGAAAAACCAGAGTGGGGAGCTCAGAATCACGCTCAGAAATAAGTCCTCTGAACTATAGAGGAGATTCTGATCTATATATTTTAGGAATATTATTAAAGACATGTTTTTCATGTTGCTGAAAGAGTAATTAGAAATGCAAGCATTGAGTACTGACCTCTGAGAGAGAGTAAAGTAACATTTGTGCTTTTGGTATAATATCAATTTTGCTTTAGAAAACCGATCCGACATTGGATTTACCTCCAAATAATCAGTTCTAATTTACTTTTTCTGCAAACAGAGCATGAAAGAAGGACTTATTTTTCCAGGCTGAAAATCTATTAATTAAATCAATACAGCATTAACTCTACAGTGCTAATAATTCATTTTGTCAAGAGCAGCATTAATAAGGTAGCTAATTTCCTGACCAGATGCACAGATATTCCTGACCAGATATACTAGCAGATATTACCGGCTTGCTCAATGTATTAAATACTGTATATATGCACTAAAGACATCGACCAATCAGTTGGTATTCCTCCAAGAAAAATGAAGAACCCAAACAATTAGCTTTTTTAGCTCTCAATAGCCCAATTTATGAGCAAACTGCTCCAGCTGTCTCAAGTTTCAAGCACTTTTCAACTATTGTCATGGATGTTCTACAGGATTCAAATCAGGGCTTATAGAAGACCACTTCAAAATAGTCCAGTCTTTTGTTTCTCATTATTATTAAGTGCTTTTAGATGGATGTTTTGTGTTATTATCCTATTGGAGGACCTGTGAGCTGTGACTGAGATTTCGGATGCTTGGTAGTATGTTTCTTTCCAGAATTAATTGGTAGAATTGAGATTTTATTGTGCTTTGGATACATTCAAGACTTAAGATAGATACCAGACACAAAATAACATACTCATGGCACACTCAGGTTAGATACAAGGCAGCTTTTATTTTTATTTAAATAGCTTTATTTTTGTAATTTGTTTTGTAAATTGTTATTTCTATGCTAGGGGTTACCAAAAAAAAAAATGTTTATTGCATAGATAATTTATATACTCAGTTTGGTCTCATTTGTTTTTGTTTGTCTTGAAATTAAATCTAGTCGTTTTCGATTTTCACTCAGTCTAATTAAAGCAGTGAGTTCTCATCCTCTTCAGATCAATAAAATATTAATTCCTGCTGAGCCTTTTAAAATTAATTCATTATTACCTCATGGAAAACTGAACACCAACCCACATGAATTGCTTACATATTTGTTGTCACAAGCCTACATGTGTAATAATCTCATTTTATTTTTTATTTAAATGCATCGTTACTTTACAAAGCAAGCCAGCGCTGAACGCGTAACGTATACGGCAGTAATTAATAAGCTTTTATCTCTTTTATATCTCTTGTATGGAGACAGTAGAGTAGGAACTCGATGAAAGTGCTAGTTATTTTATTAATCATTCATCATCCTTCACATTTACTGTAAACATATAATTTGCCTTGCAGACAGAACTGTTATCAGGCAGTTCATAAAATCAAGCAGTAACAGACCAAGAGCTTTATTTAGTGTTCACATCAAATATCAGAATGGGAACTAATTGTTATCTCAATGACTTTAATTGTCCAAGTTCAAGTTTATTTTTATAGCGCTTTTCACAATTGACATTGTCTCAAAGCAGCTTAACAGAACTTAATCATTAAAGTGAATGTGTATTTATCCCTGATGAGCAGCCTGGGGTGACTGTGGCAAGGAAAAACTCCCTTAGATGAATGAGAAAGAAGGGAGAGGAACCAGAATCAAAAGGGAACCAATCCTCAATTGGGTGATATCAAGTGTACGATTATAGTCTTTAAAACAATACAAAACACAGAAGAGTGAGAACTACAATGAGCACTAGAGTGAGATTATGAGAAATGCTCTTTCTACAGTCATATACTGTCAGCTGACTTTGTGGAACAAGGAGCTACTGAGCAACTCATAAAATAGCTCAACATTTGAGATCAAAGATCCAACACCAGCTTCTCCATGCTAGAGCTTTTAAACACTCAAAGAGGTCCAATGTCCAAACCTTACATGAAGTGGGATCCAACTGGCGTTGGTACGACTCTAGATGGTTTGGGATGTTTACAGGGTTGGTATTTACTAATCGGTCCTAATTTACTAATAGGTTCATAATCTTCATGAGGTGGAACACAACTGGAGCTGGCACAATCTCAGGATGCTTAGGATGGGTAGAAAAAGAAAAGCAGTGGAGAGGAATTAGCGTTGCTGCTGTTCATAATATTAAAAAGCACAATTTGATAAAGTGCATTTGATCAGATGTACTGAAGCACAAGGTCATGATATGTGATGTGTGTTGTTTGCTAAAAAATAAAGACGTTTTTAATCTGCACTTAAACTGGGAGAGTGTGTCTGAGCCATTTTATTCCAAAGTTTAGAAGATAAATATGAGAATGCTCTACCGCCTTCAGTGGAGTCTGCTATTCTAGGAACTACTAGAAGTCCAGAGTTTTGAGATCTTAAAGAGTGTTAATGATTGTAGCATGTAAGAAGACTGGATAGATACATGGGAGCCAAACCATTTAGGGATTTATAGGTATGTAGCAATAGTTTGTAGTTGATTCGAAACTTAACAGGCAGCCAATTGTGGCATAGTTGTGCAAAGATGAGCCGGTTGACTGTGTGTTAGTTTCATACACAACAATCAGCTTGTTGATGAGAGAGGTCAGAGTGGAATGGACAGGGAGGTTTCAACTCAAATAAATAATCAAATAATCATGCTGTACAACCGTGATGAGTGGAAAAGAATCTCAGTGGGCACTAGTGATTGGAACTTCAGATCGTTTTAGTGACTTGGTTCTTTAAATCTCGTTTATCATTTAGTAAAAAAAAAATTCAATCAGAAATAATACAAAATGTTACATTTTTAATATGCTGATCCCTCAAAATATCTACATACAAAAACTTTAACTATATTTCCAAAAAGAAAAATATGACAATGCAGCTAAGAACAAATTATGATAAACAAAATGAGTAGCTCACCTCACATATCTTCTGATCCGTGTCATTACTTATTTTGTCACGTGATTCCAATAATTATTGTAACAATAATGTCAAGATTTATCCCAAAACCTGAGCAATTGCATTGTGTAGCGTCTTTGTGTGTCATGTGATAAAAAAAAACAACTCGGACAAGAAGAGTCAAAAGATGAACTACTCAATTCTGATTCCTGTACATATCCTACTGAAATTTTGTGGTGCTTTGCTCATACACAGCCAGTAGAAAATCTATGAATCACTTGTTGAGTTGACTCATTCTTCTGAGCCACACTGAAGGCTGGTTTAAAATGAATGAATTGTTTAGAACATCCCATCACCAATGTACAATGTGTTTTTATTTTTAATATTAAATTAAGGTGAATAGGCTACAACAGCAGAAGTCGTATAGTGGGTTGACAAGTACTGAAATCTGGGGCTGTATTTAGTTTATAGGATGAATGGATGAAATTCACTATCAGCTAGAATTCTGACCCTCAAAGACCTGTTAGTCTGCCTTTAAAATGTCCAGCTTCACTACATTTATTATCCTAAATTATATGCACCTGTTTGAGGTCGTTAGCAGCATAAAGACACCTGTCCACCAACTACTAACAAGACCAAAGAGCTGTCCAAAGACACTAGAGACAAAATTGTACACCTCCACAAGGCTGGAAAGGGCTACGGGGAAATTGCCAAGCAGCTTGGTGAAAAAAGGTCCACTGTTGAAGCAATCATTAGAAAATGGAAGAAGCTAAACATGACTCTCAATCTTCCTCGGCCTGGGGCTCCATGCAAGATCTCACCTCGTGGGGTCTCAATGATCCTTAGAAAGGTGAGAAATCAGCCCAGAACAACACGGGAGGAGCTGGTCAATGACCTGAAAAGAGCTGGGACCACCGTTTCCAAGGTTACTGTTGGTAATACACTAAGACGTCATGGTTTGAAATCATGCATGGCACGGAGGGTTCTCCTACTTAAACCAACACATGTCCACGCACGTCTTAAGTTTGCCAATGACCATTTGGATCATCCAGAGGAGTCATGGGAGAAAGTCATGTGGTCAGATGAGACCAAAATAGAACTTTTGGGTCATAATTCCACCAAACGTGTTTGGAGGAAGAAGAATGATGAGTACCATCCCAAGAACACCATCCCTACTGTGAAGCATGGGGGTGGTAGCATCATGATTTGGGGGTGTTTTTCTGCACATGGGACAGGGCGACTGCACTGTATTAAGGAGAGGATGACCAGGGCCATGTATTGCGAGATTTTGGGGAACAACTTCCTTCCCTTAGTTAGAGCATTAAAGATGGGTCGAGGCTGGGTCTTCCAACATGACGATGACCTGAAGCACACAGCCAGGATAACCAAGGAGTGGCTCTGTAAGAAGCATGTCAAGGTTCTGGCGTGGCCTAGCCAGTCTCCAGACTAAACCCAATAGAGAATCTTTGGCAGGAGCTCAAACTCTGTGTTTCTCAGTGACAGGCCAGAAACCTGACTGATCTAGAGAAGATCTGTGTGGAGGAGTGGGCAAAAATCCCTCCTGCAGTGTGTGCAAACCTGGTGAAAAACTACAGGAAACATTAGACTTCTGTAATTGCAAACAAAGGCTACTGTACCAAATATTAACATTGACTTTTTCAGGTGTTCAAATACTTATTGGCAGCTGTATCATACAAATAAATAGTTAAAAAATCCTACATTGTGATTTCTGGATTTTTTTTTAGATTATGTCTCTCACAGTGGACATGCACCCACGATGACAATTTTAGACCCCTCCATGATTTCTAAGTGGGAGAACTTGCAAAATAGCAGAGTTTTCAAACACTTATTTTCCTCACTGTAGATATGCTGCTTTGTTTGCCTGCTTTGCGAAATGTTATTTTTTTTTACAATTTTATTGTATCATTATTGTAAGATCGAAGAATCATAGGTTGAACCATCGAAACTCAGGGACCATCTGTATACATGAAAGTTTTCTAGCGGTAGTTTATGGAATAATGAGTCGGTTTGGGGTTTATTTATTGAGAGAAAATTCTAATAATTCTGTAAAAAAAATGTGAAATGTGTTCTGATGGGTGAAACTTTGATCCTGTGCATAATAAGCATCCAGAATTCATCCAGGAGATGTAGAAAAAAAATCAGTGTAACAAATTCAAGAGAAAAAAGTTTTTAGCAGGCAACCCTTCTGAGCACCAACTTTTCTGTCTTTTAACTTTGCAGTTATTGTACTCCTGTACTCTCTAATTCTGTGCACATATATTTTATTATTTAATACTACCTGTCTGTTTTCATTTGAATATGTAATTATCTGTGATTATCATATCCGCGTGAAATGGCCTCCGCTATAGACCTTGACTCCCATTCATGTAAAAGCCTTAATGTAGGGTCTGTGTGATTAAATCCACCCACCACTAGCTCTCCTGTTTGTTAAATCCACAGCAATTCCACCAGCAAGTCAATTTCTACATTTTAATAAAGGTGTGTTAGTAAAAGCACACATAAATATGCTGAAGTCAGAGTCCTCAGTGTTTGATATGGAAATGAGCGCATGGAGACCGGACTATTTAATCTGTCAGCCGCAGACAGGAAGACTGTGAAATGAGCATTCCCCTTTCTAAACAGACACATTTTTTCTATTCATAATTACCTTACGTAACGCTAGCACACAGAGTGCAAAAGTGACATTAATTATGCTGTCAGCGTTCACGACAAGATTAACTAAACTACAGCAAACATGAGCGAATAAGGGGGAAAAATGGCCACTACATCAAATATTAAGCCAATATGTTATGAGTTAATGAGTTATATGTCAATCAAGATGGAGTACATTTTGCGTAATGCTGTAATAAAGCAGTAATGGTCAGCGTTTGCAAAAAAATAAAAAATTTAAAAAACAGTTCATAGCAACATTGATGGTTCATGTGGGTCCATGTAAGTTTGAAAGTTTGTTTTATGTTTGAAAAAACTATTTATGAAATAATTAGTTTAAAAAACAATGTTCTTACATTTTAAATAGTTAAAACAAGCCTCATTTATAGTTTCTTGCAATTTTATTCCCTTTTTTTTTACTTATATGAGTTATTTGGATTTGTGGGACATTTGAACAACCCAGATGTAAAATAACTAATTACCCATCAACAAATAATCCATCAGTGGCTTCACCCAGCATACTGACTTCACTCCGAGAAGTGACTAAGGATCACTATATGCTTTTTAAAAGCTATAAGAGGGTGAGAGCAAATGTAAGTCGACACGTCTTGTTCGTACATTGTTATGCTACACACTAAATCTTCACACACTCGTTGCAGAGCAGCCCCAACAACCCCACCCTGCTTCACCTTACCCTGCCACACCCCTAACCATTGTCTGTAATCACTCAATATGTTGCTCTGGTTTCTAGCATATTCTTTTTCATTTGTGCAAATAGATCCAAAGTGGATTTTTTTTTTTCTTATGAAAGACGGTCAGTGAAATTATTTCCAGGTTTGGATGTTAGATTGGAAATATTGTGAAAAAATATTGTATAAAATTCTAGTGTTTTTATACACAATAATTCGAAAGCATTCAAATAAACAAAGATGAAACTAAAATTATAATGTCCATCTGCAAAACAAACAAAAATGAATGGTTTTTCTTTTTCCTTTTTTTTCTTTTTTTTTTTTTTTCTTTTGCATTATTACATTTACTGATATGTTTGCATCTGCAAAGTAAAATCTTTTGGATTTGTATGGCAAATAAAAACAAGCTGTTCTTTTTTTGTTTCAGACAGCTAAAAACTAGGAATATTTTAGATATATATCATATATATTTAGATATATATTATGAATATAGTCATTTTGTATTATTTGTATTATAGTTATTATACCTATGATAACCCTGGGGCCAGTTTAAACCCTGCTCATGTGTATTCATAATCTAATGTTGCAGACTAACATTTGCACCTTTTCACACATTTCAAACAGTTCTATTTCTCTAGGGTTTCATGTCAAATCAAATCAAATCAAATTTTATTTGTCACATACACATACATACAGAGTACGACATGCAGGGAAATGCTTTTTACGTCTGTCCGGCAATCAAGCTTAAAAAGGAATGGAATTAAGGATAAAAACAAACTGGGTTATAAGGGTTAATGGCGTATGCCTTTATACAGTATATGGATGAATGTTGGTAGACACCTGGCCATGAGATTTGTATGTGCTTTTTGAAAAATCTCAGTAAAGTCAGGTACTGATGTAGGGTGAGGAGGCCTGGATGAAGTCAGCATTCCGATGTTTCCCAAATGTGTCCAATAAGGTTGAGGACAGAGCTCTATATGAGGCCACTCAAGATCATACTCTATCCCAAATAAAGCATGTCTTCATTGAATTTGCTTTGCTCAGAGGAGCTGAAACAGGTTATGGGTCTCCTAGTTCAGGTGAAAGGAAAATATAATGCTACCACATCCAGAGACAATTTTGGAGACACACAGTTTTAAGTAAGAACTTTATATGGCTGTAAAAAAATAACAAGTAAACATATCAGATGTTAAAACTGAGTAAATGTAGCACTTTAGGAAAAAATAAATAAATAGAAGATTCCGGGTGCTGAACTGTCCGGTCTACAGTCTGGACCTTTTCCTATTTTAAAACATTTGGTGCGTCATGAAAAGAAAAGTATAACACAGGACACCCAGAACTGTTAAACAGCTAGAATCATGTATTCAGTTCCCAGATGTATATGGACAGAAGATGTGATGCTGCACAGTGGTAAACATTGCCCTGTCACAACTTTTTTTAAAACCTGTTGCAGCCATCAAATTCAAAATGACTGAAAATTAAAATGAAATTTGCAAATCATTGCATTCTGTGTTTAGTTAAATTCGGCACATTGTCCAAACTTTTTTGAATTTAGGGTTGTATGCAGTTTAGGGGGAAGTATTACTTTAATTAAGAAAAAAAATGAAGGTATTAAAATTTATTTACCAGAATTCCCAATGCTCTGAAGCAATATTTTGACCAAAACATATATTTGAGATATATATATATATATGAATTTTATAAGATTTGTTTAAAGGATTATCCACACACAACTATTAGAAGTGCTTGGGGAGTGTAACTGTCCAATTATCTATATGATAATTAATGTAAGGTGCTTTAATTGATTTTTTTACTCATTGATTCCTGTCTAGGTGATAGAGCTTTGAGTACTTTTCTGAGGAGAGCAATGTCCTCACCCCCAATGCTCCGCTGGCCAGGAGAGACGAGTCATTATGTGTGTAGGTGTTGAAACATTAGGCTGCATGGGTTATATTTATTTATTTACTTTTAGAACATGTTTTACATGTAATTATGTTTACAAAAATTGGCCAAAGATTTTCATACCTTGTTACTTAAGATGTAGGAATAACACTTTGAGGTAAAAAAAAAAAAATAGTATTACTTTTATCTCGTCTTGAACGTTTAAAGATTTATATTAGACCAGAGGCAAGACATGTTCATGAAACAGTTCTATCCTAATGGGAGTGTTCTCCTCAAGGATGTCTCCACCTCTGATCTTTAGGGTTTTTTTTAATAGTTTAATGAGAAGCGAATTGATGTTAATCATATGCTGTGGTTTTCACAGTCATCAGATCTCCACATAGTTGAACTTCTACGAGACACTGCGTGATGTGTGGTGTGTGACGTGTCAGACAGCTCCCTACGCCATTGACAAAATACCTCCCGAAAAAGAATTATGGTCATCCCTCCAGATATTTATAGAATCTATGCCACATTAAAGCTGTTCTCTTTTCTGGTTTTCTCCCATCTCTCTAGCACATGCCCTGTAGATAGGTGACCTACTTGATATTTCATGATACAGTCTTAGAAAACATGGTTCCTCTGTTCTTTAAACGGTTTGTTCCATGCTACAGTGATAGGTCTTAGGTAACTATTTATATCCAATCTTAGGGTATTTCATTCTCCATGGCTCACAAATGATATTTTTTGTACACTTCTCTGGCCACATGCTTTAGAATATGCAATAAAATTGATTTACATGCACCACCTCTATTTGTGGCACAGCATTGTAAAGCAAATTTTGAAACATTAACATATTCATGAGTTTTGTATTTAAAGTAGTGAAAAAGAAAACCGGACTGCTTGTATTGATTCCAGGATTATAGACTAGAACTAAATCTCCCATCAACTGCTGCACCTCTCTGAACCATGCGTTGTTGATGTTTGCACACCTGAATTTAATCTTTTTAGCACTCAGATACAGACTCAGCACTCAGTTGTTACTTGTGAAAGCGAGAAAAAGAGAGAGAGAGAGAGAGAGAGAGAAAGAGAGAGAGAGAGATGGAAGGATGGATGGATGGATGGATGGATGGATGGATGGATGGATTGAACTGTAGCTAATTCCTCCTATTCCATAGTACTTTTAAAGTCTCTAAAGTTGATCTGATTATGATGTTAATCTTCTTGCAGTTTCAAGTTGCTCCACATTGACTTGAGCAGGTTATGCATTATGATTTTGCCTACAGTATTCATTTCCTAAAAATTGACCTTTGTCTGTTTGAAAAAGAAAAAGACTGACATAGCACCAGTGCTGCTTCATGGTAATTATAGCTTTTCAAAAATAACTGACTTGCCTGGAGGATTAACAACATACATAGGAATCTCAGTTGTTAGCTTTAATGCCCTAGTATATGACATGATTATATGTTGTAATTTGTCCGTAGGGATGAGCCATGGATACAGCAAGTGTACTCTGAGTCAAGCTTGCGTGATTTTAGCCTAAATACAAGTAGTTTATAGATTGCAGTTTGGATCAGAAGAGGCTTAGATACTGTCTTGCTGTAGCAAAACTTCAGTTGTGTTTTCACACTTATTTTTTAATCACTATCTGGTATTATAGAGTTCATCATTATCTGCATCTCAGTGGTGGAGTATAGAATATTTTTACCTTATTAAGTTATTTTTTTGAGGAAACGTTTACTTCACTACATTTTAATGCGTAACATCTACAGATAAACATGCTGTTTTTCAGCCAGATTGCAGTTCTAGAAACATTAGAAAACTCTCTATAGAGATTTATGATGTGCAGGACAATTGAACACTGACCTGCATCAATCAATCAAATAAATAGTAGTTTTCATATTTCAGTGTTTTTGGTACTTACATACATTATAATACAAATACTTTTGTACCTTTACTCATCTATAGATATCTAAAAAAACGTACTGTTCTATATATTAACATTAGTATTGTGTAGCTGGGCCACATAATGTGTTATGCTAAAGACGAAAATCAGGTCCAGATCATGCATTCAATCATTGTTACTTTTTTTTCTTTGAATAACATTTTTTAATTAAAATGAAATACCAATGAACATCTCTTTTGTGATGTTTTATTTTTAAAGACAGTGCCTGTTTTTTGTTTCCATAGCCTCCTCATAGACATTACCCCAAGGAACGCTTCACTGGGGCTGTATGCACTGAAACGATGGAGCAGTTAAGGAAAGATCTGAAAGCCCTCAGGGGTGAAATTGAACCGAGGTACACTTATCTGAAGCTTCCACATGACCACTTAAATCCAAATCATGTGGACAATACCCTGAAAGAATAGCTGCAATCTGTACAAAAATGCACTGTGTTCATAGTTGTGTAATACTTTTCAATATTTTTTCCAATTTGATACAGCAACACACCTGGCATTCTGGGAAAACGTTTATAGTAGGAGGAGATTACGCTGCATCAGAGTAATGTGCTATATACTGTACCTACAATAACACCTCTGTAAGAGTATTACAATCATTTTGTAAAAAAATATATCTGCTGAAAAAAAAACCACTTCAAACTCTTAAAGATTTGCAATAGTTTTATTATTAATGATAGGGATTTTATTCGTTTTAATGAAAACTGTAATTATTCTTGTGGGTTTGATAATTTGCTAATGGTGCCATGATATTTCTTGTGAATGCCATTAAGGACCAATAAAACACCTTTGGCAACTTGTTGATCACATTTTGGTGTCTACTGGACACCAATAGGAAGCATTAAGATGTCATTAAGAATCCGGATTCCAATACGTTTATACAATTGGTTTCGGTTTGAAGATAATGATTTAATGATGCGTATGTAATCTACACCCAGTATTGGGGTGTGCATTTCACCTCTAGGCCTTCACTGGCAATCGCAATCAATTCACCTCTTTACACCACTTTACACTACAAGAGCAATGAGACTCAATAAGCAAAATTGATCAAGTCTCCTTTCACTGCAGCCACAGCTGCACCACCTGCGTTCATCATCTCTTGCACAAGCACCAATGTTAACTCTATAAAATGAACCCAGGTTTTCCAGTGTAATTCTGTGCATTTTTTCTAGACATTATGTTCGCAATCTAATTTTCTAAAATGAAACATAAATAAATGGTTCATAAAAAACCTTTGAACAGTTTTGAAATGTGTTGGACAACATTTCCTCATGATGTCCAGCTTTTCTTGAAAGGTTTGTCTTGAAAATAGCTTTATAAGTATTAACTAAATCAATTTCTGCTCTTCTGTCAGCCATTGTGGAATGAAAAAAACATTTACTGTGTTAAGTCTAAATAAATATATTTAAGCTTGTGCAGTTTGCTACAGATGCGGTTTGCGAGTCTGACTAGTGCGCTCTCTGTCCAGCCAATCAAAATACATCAAATAGCCGATGTTATTGGTTGCCTTCTCGATGGCCCCAGGTGTCACCAACTCTAAATCTGATTGCTATAAGCAACAACTTCAGGCAACACTTACTTTATTTAACTCTGGCAACATATGATGGTTGAAATATGATTGGATAGAAACTCTAGCATTAACATACACTATTAAAGCAGCACAACTAAGAGAAAAGCAACAAAATGAAGAGAATGGACTATTGGAAATAATTGTATACATAATTATAGGAAAAAAATACATTAAAAAGTAAGACAGCGATTTACACCAAGTCTTTACACCTGCAGAGAAGGCCTTGTCAGTTTGTTGCTGGATTTTACTGTTTTTTTCTTTTCGTCAAGGATAAAATACACCAGAACAACAAACCAGAAACGAAAGAATGAATGCAAAAATGTGTTTATTTAATTAATCACTTCATTTCACACGCAATCATTTTAGTTTACAAAAGAAACATTTCATGTTACATGATGAAATAATAATTAGGTGCTGAAAGCATTAGGAAAAAGCAGCATAGGAATCTTGGCTGGCCAATTCATTTTTTAAATTTTTTTCCATTTCCTTTTATTGGGTTAAAAAATAAAAGAAAATAATTTCATCTATTTTAGCATAGCAGATTACATTCAGCGAGGGTAAACTAGAGGTGAAACCTTTCTAAGTAGTGGTGGTAATTACAATTCATTCCTGTAACTCAAATCTTTTTATTCCATTCACCCAAAAAATTAAAGTGGAAAAAAAAAGAGATTCGTCCACTGATTCGTTCAGTGACTCTTTTCATAAGTACATCAGTGCAGGATAATGTTAGCCTTGCTAGTTAGCAAAACATTGCTGTAGCTAAGCTGATGAAGTGGATAACTTTCTTGTTGTTTTTGCCCTTTGATATAAAGGATTATGACTATAATTTATTGTAGCAATCTGTTGAGCAATGTAATGTTTTTTTGTGAACAGAACTGGAGTTAAATGGTTTTCTCATTAAACATATTTTATTTAAATATCTTTAAGATCTTTGTAAACAACGGCATATAAAAAATTGCAAAAGCGTTTATGTTGTACACTAACATTCTGTTATTAGTGTGTCAGTGTAATACAGTAAAGAGTTGTATAGGGAGGTGGTAGTTTAATGGTTGAGGCATTGGACTTTGGATCGGAAGGTCAAAAGTGAAAGTTTAAAGGGAGCACATTTATTTGTACCTAAGTCATATTTTACCAAGCGTAGCCATATGTGATTCTTCTCCAAACTGTTACCATAAAGTCAAAAACAAATAATTGTATGTTTTAATTCAAATGAGGGAAACATTTAATGCCACTGCACCCAAAGACATCCCAGATGCAGCAGCATTGAAAAAAAAAAAAGAAAATATTGGGACGCCTAACTTTTCCAGCCATAATTGCTTTTCCCAAAACTTTTACTACAATGTTGGAAGCATACAATTGTATAGAATGTCTTTGGGTGCAGGAGCATAAAATTTCCCCTTAACTTGAATTAGAAACCTTTTAAACTCTCAGTTTAAATACGATTAAAAATTTTATAAGCTTTTCAGTGTCCCAGTGCAAGCTAGTGTCGGACTTTATAATACAGTTGAATTTAAAATTAGATTCAGAGTAAAGTCGGTTTTACGGCTTGTAGCCATAAAGGTAACACAAGCAGAAATCATACACTGACTTTTAAAGAAACCTATTCTGAAAAAAGACATTAAACTACAGTACAACCAACAAAATAAGGTAAGCCATATGGCCGATTACAATAAACTGGTCCTGACTGCACCCCAGGCCTTCTTACAGAACATCCGTGCCTGACCTCACTAATGCTCTTGTGGCCGAATGAACATAAATCCCATTCTGCCACACTCTGAAATCGAGTGGTAAGCCTTTCCAGAAGAGATTACTATAAGAGCAAAAGACTAAATCACGAATGGGATTTTCAGCAAGCACATTATCAGTGTGATGGTCGGGTCTCACAGGTCACACAAACATTTGTCCATATAGTTTTGGATTAAAACTACATTTACCTTTATGGCATTTTGCAGAAGCAATAATTTAAAGCGATTTACAATTTAGTTAAGGAAAATATAATGAATGGAAATATGGAGTTTTTACAAGTATGGGTTAATTTCTTTTGAGTCTGGTTTTTTTTAAGGTTCCTTCCTAATATCATATATCATCTCAGGGAGGTTTTTACCAAAGTATTTTCTAAATCAATTTATTTCTGTAAATCTGCGAAACTATATTTATATATATATATATATATAGATAGAGAGAGAGAGAGAGAGAGAGAGAGAGAGATTAACCTCACTGATACTGCTTCTTTCAATCACTTTTTCTATATTCAGTACTCCGTTGATGTCAGGTTCAGGTCCAGTGGTAGCTCAGTAGTTGAGACATTGAGCTTGCAGGTGGAACTTCATAAGTTCAAATCCCAGCACTACCAAGCTGCCACATGTAAATGTCCTTAACTGCTCAATTGTATAAATTAGATCACTATGGAAATTAAACTATTTTTGTCAGCATATTACATCTCCAGGGTTTGAGGATTGATCCTGAGCTTTGGTTACTTAAGTTCCACAGTGTCCATATGGGTTTTCTCTGTTTCCTTTCACCTTTCAAAAACATACTGGGAGGTGAATTTTTTACTTAATTTTTTAAATTACCACTGGGAAACATTTGGAAAGTGTGTGGGCATTGTGTCCTGCATCTTTTCTAGTATTGTTCCCAGTGATCTTGAATAGACTCTGGACTACTGTGACAAGGATAAAGCCGGTGACAAGGAATGAATGATATCGTAGCATACACAAGTACAGGTGCTATTATTTTTTGTTTATTCAATGTACTACAGATGCCATGATGTTAAACGCCAACTCAGAGAAGGCATTTCTTCTGACCTTGTGATTCTATAAATTTTCTTAGAATCTATCTTTATCTTGGAAGGCAGCATTTGTTTCATTCCTGAACAGAGAAAAGCGACAAGGAAGCGTATTTCCAGGCAACTTTGGTCAGTTGTGTTGGTTATTGCAGATCAATTTTTTTTTTGTCAGTCAGCAAAAACTAAAATTAACAAACACACATAAGACAAATGTAACTGTAAAGTGTACATTCACAACTTTTATTGGCATAAATCTTTAAATACTGACATAATATGTCTAAAACAAGTGTGAGGACAGTGTAGGGAGCGGAGGAAGGAATGGAAAGGTCCAGGTCAAAAGATCAGCATGTCCTATTGTAAGAGTTAAAGGGTTACACACGCGTATCATATGCCAATACAGGATGGCTGATACAGCCACTTAAAATTGTAATGCAAAAACAATTTGATGGTAGATTACAGAATACATAATGCCAAGAAAACACTTGAAATTCGGGGGTCATGTAAACATCGCCCTGCATCACTTACACATGTTAAAGGATTCACATACTGTAATTCTGCACTAGCAAAGCATTATTTTTTTCAAATATATCTATAATATATTTATATATATTTATATATATATATATATGTACACACGGATACATTTACAATAATACAATGGAAACACGCTGTCTCTCAGGGTCGTGTTTAAGCACACAATGCTCTCGTTGGGTAGTTTTTGTTCTGTTTAAAAATAATAATAATAAAAAAAAAGGCTTTAAAATGGCAGTCTCAAGAGCAAACGTGTGGCCGTGGCACAGCCGGGTCCGTTTTTCCTCTTGTCTCATTGGAAATCATACGGAAGTGTATGACATTTCGAAAAAGAAATTGGCACATTTTCCTTGTTTTCAAAACTACTGAATTTCTTTATTCCGTACACAATTTGTTCCCCCTGGAGTAGGCATAGCAGGCGTTTGTCCGCTGTAGGAGGCGCTCTCGTAATCTCGAGGGAAGTCCACGAGAAAGCAGTTCTCACTTTTCTTTCTTAAGCGAATCGTCAGGCGAAAAGGTTTTCCATTTGTGTTTTGTTTTTGTTTGTTAGAGTCTCCTCAGGTTGTGTTCTTCCTGACAGACTCCTTTCCTGAGACTGATGTCATCCAGAACCATTTCGCCGGTATGGCCTCTCCGTCGTTCACCCTTCACAATCACCTGCACAAACACACGAGCACACACACACACACACACACACACATGCACGCACAAACACACAAACACATTAAGATCACTCATTTGGAACAGCATTAATCCAACATGCTAATGTCCACTTTTAAATTGAATCTAATTTCTCTGAGCGGAGGATTAAACTGAGCTCTGGGGTTTGGTCTTATACTAAAATAAATTTTAATTTAATAAATTTCAATATGGTGGCCTGTCATTTCCATCAGTGAATCAAGCAACAGCAAAAAACTCATGGACCACGGATCAAGGACTCCCAACTCCTGGTCTAGAGAGTGTGTCAAGTCAAGTCAAGTTTATTTCTATAGTTCTTTTCAGACATTGTCTCAAAGCAGCTTTACAGAATTTAACAGTTAAGGTGAATGGTGTGTATTTATCCCTAATGAGCATCCGTGGAGAATTTGGTAAGGAAAAACTCCCTTAGATGTTATGAGGAAGAAACCTTGAGAGGAACCAGACTCAAAAGAGGAACCCATCCTCATTTGGGTGACATCAAGACTGTGATTATAAATCTTTAAACAATACAAAACACTGGAGAGTGAGAACTAACATGAGCACTGGAGTATAAGATTATGAGTAATGTTCCTTCTTCAGTCTTATACAGTCATTGTGGTTATAGAACCAGGAGCTACTGAGCAACTCATAAAATAGCTCAACATTTGCGATCATCACAGATCCAACACCAGCTTCTCCATGCCAGAGCCTTTAAACACTCGAGGAGGTCCAGTGTCCAAACTCCACATGAAGTGGGATCCAATTGGCACTGGTACGTCTCTAGATGGTTCGGTTCAGTGTTAAGACTATTACTAATTAATACAATCAACTTAAATCTGTCAGTGTCATTTAAAATTTGGCTGGTTGATGATCATCACCTGACAAATTGTTGACAGTATTTCTGACAGCATATTTTGTTTACAGTTGGTAAATGTCTACTGTGAACTAATAACATTTTATTTAGATACCATTTTTAGCAGTGTATAGTATAATGTCAAAGCGGTTTTATGGAAAACTGGATATAGATATTGACCGTTTCCTTAATAAGCAAAACCAGAAGAGGCAACGTGTCAAAAAGAAACTCCCTGAGCTGACATGAGGTCATAAATTCAATGGTACAGAAATTTTGTTGAACATATCCTAAGTGTAATTAGTAGTAGTTATTTTATCTGCTGAGATTTAGGGTTAAAATTATAATATCTACATGAAGTTATCCACTGTATAATAAATTCGCCTTAAGAATAGTTTTAGAGCAAGTTTCACTTCTCATGTCGTACAGCTGCTTATTAAAAATAATGCCTATATTGAATTGGCACTGGTACGTCTCTAGATGGTTCGGTTCAGTGTTAAGACTATTACTAATTACATTTTGTTGAACATATCCTAAGTGAACATATCCTAAGTATAATTAGTAGTAGTTATTTTATCTGCTGAGATTTAGGGTTAAAATTATAATATCTACATGAAGTTATCCACTGTATAATAAATTCGCCTTCAGGAATAGTTTTAGAGCAAGTTTCACTTCTCATGTCGTACAGCTGCTTATTAAAAATAATGCCTATATTGCACTACTCTGTAACCATAGTAATTTATGTTGAATGTTCCTATATTCATTTATTCTCTAACTGTTAAAGGGTATATTGTACTACACTTTAACAACGTTACTACAGTCTTATTAAGGAATGAGCTCAAGTGTAATCATGTATCACACTCACACTCTCGAGGCCGTTGCCCCACAGTGTGATCTGTGTCGTCCTCCAGCCACTGCCTCCTGTGCGACCCCACACTGCCGGACTGTGCTGTCTGCCTTTCTGCACAAACACCTGCAGCATGCCCACGTGGTGACCTGCCAACTTGTGCCGGAAAGCCAGACACAGGTTGCCCTCGCTCCAGGGAGATGTCAAAGGAAGAATTAGCTGAGCTCCACGACCGCTCCGTTTACCTGGTGCTTCAGAGATGGTCAGATACTTTCCACCTAAAATAGAAGCAACCACATGTGCTGGATTATTCCCAAAGGTGGAAAGTAAGGAATTACATTTACTCATGTTACTCTGGACTGTGTCACTTTATGTCCCCAATTGGACACTGTCCCCATGGACACTTTAAGGACAAATCACACTGGACTACTTTAATCTGTAATTATCTTTCATACACATTTATGCTTTTCTGTGCAATTCCTGTACACACACACACACACACACACACACACACACACACACACACACACACACATATATATATATA
>MU551713.1:576940-632721 GCA_024362625.1 Silurus asotus
TGCATCAAAGACCTTATGTTCTTTAAACATTTAATCTATTTTAAATTATAAATTATAAAAATGTATATTCAGTTAAATTATTTATATATCGCTGTCTCAAGATAAAGAGTGTAAAATGTAATTTTGAAAATGCCAAATTTACAGAAGTTCCACAACAGATTTAGATGTAACTAAAATATAACAAAAAAAAAGTTGTTAATGAATAAATACAAAATGTAATTTAAGATACAAAAAATTGCTGATCACTTTCCTCTAACAGCATGCTGTGCTTTTATACTATATTTATATTATGGCTGTAGTATACTTATGTCTGGATTTTAACCAATTACAGGTCAGAGACTACATATGTTTTGTTATATATATATATATATATATATATATTGATTCTTGGTAAATTTAGATAAGGCTTTATGATAAAGAAGGCCATATTTTATCTGAGTGTATGATTCTGTCCCGATGTTTGTATGTGATGCTAAAAAAACAACCTACATTAAAAAAATAAAATAAAAAAAATAAATTTAAGCATCCCATTTAAAACTATTTTTAGTACTTGGCTAATTGTAAAATATTTAAATATTTATATTTGAAACTTTACAGATTTCATTACAACAACAATTTTAATGTGATGCTAAAAAAACAACCTACATTAAAAAAATAAAATAAAAAAAATAAATTTAAGCATCCCATTTAAAACTATTTTTAGTACTTGGCTAATTGTAAAATATTTAAATATTTATATTTGAAACTTTACAGATTTCATTACAACAACAATTTTAATGTATTTTATATAATTTTATCTGTAAATGAAATGGTGTTCACCTTATTGGGATACAAAAATCCAACAATATTTCTGTCCTGAACAGTGTTCATGTTTTTTCATTTTTCGAACTTTGTTTTTGTCTGGGTTTTTTTTTTTGTAAATGAAAAACACAATATTTAATAAAAACGTAGCATTTCAACAAAAGCACTGAACAGCTAAAACGAACACACTGTGCTATTGAGGTAAATGGTGTAACATTTCCGTCTGCTCTGTACTCACGTTTGCACTCGTGACCCGTTCCCCCTCGGAAACCGTCCTTGCACTTGCACTTGAAGGAGCCTGGTGTGTTGTAGCAGGTGGCGAATGCACTACACTGGTGTTGCCCAGTCAAGCACTCATCGATGTCTGAAAGAATTACACCATTAGGCTTTACCATTAGAGACACTGCACGTATAGGTAAATAAAAACCATATACCAAACTAGGTGCTAATGCTAATAGGATATGTGTATTTGTAGTTGCTTTGGGCAAATAATTATTCCTAATAAGCACTGGAATCTTTATTAAAATCATGAAGATCCACAGTAAAGAGTTGACAAAAAAAAAGAACTACAGCTGGATCTTCTGATCATATGAATAAATAGATCTTAACAAAATTAATTAAATTGGTTCAACGTATTTAAAATGATAATGATATTTTAGAATCAAATACGGCCACCTAGAGATTTTCCAAATGCCCAAGTACACAACAAAAATCCTGAAGTGTTTACAATGTTCCTTTGTCTCCATCTGGACTTACACAAACTTCATAAGTGTTAATTCAGTAATAGGGATGTTGCTGTGTGCTGTCGCCTTCAGGCCATCTGTTTCATGGGATCGGCTACATTGCAGTGCCCAAGTTAGTTTTTGATACAGTACAATAAAAGTGTGCAATTCTTTAGGGCTTGTGACTGATTTAGAAATTATGTGGAGATGAGATTGACGCAAGCGTCACATTGTACTTCAACTTCAATTGATCAGTCAAGGCTACTATGCCTGCCATATACATCTTTTGTTTTGTGCTAGACCTTAAAGGCCTTAAAATAGCTAATGGGGAATTTTGTCTGTAAATGCGTATACACAGTTTTCTATCACTGATTTAAAAGGAATCATTATTATTATTATTATAAAGGGGCTTGGTACCTTTTCTTTTCCTTCTTTTTTTCTAGATAGGTTGTCTATGGCAGCCTATAGATCCAGTAAAATGTTGTGAAATTTGCTTGAATGACTGGGAATGGCCTGAAAAACTTTCTGATCAAATTTGGGTCGGTGGTCATGCAACACCTTCGGACCTACTGTAAATAGATTTTTTGCCATCTTGGACCTACAAATTTATTTACAAATCTTGGTGGGCGTATTCAAAACCGAGACCTGATGCTATGCAACAAATTTCTTGCAAACGCCCCCTACTGGTCATATTGACATGCTGGAAATGCTTTCATCTATTGCTATTTCATGACATCGTGCTGCTCATTTGTTCACCAAGCCCTTTCATTTTAGAGTCAAAGAATTGTTCCTGTCTGTGTTCCAATCATATACATCATGAGGGAATCATGAGATTAATACTGAATTCTGCTTTTGTTCGACTAATTATGCAACAATTACTGTGTAAAGTACTGTGTCAGTGAATGTGCAGCTCACATGTGTGGTATATGGTATGGATACTTGTCCCCAAAATCAACTACCGTTCTCTAACAACTAAAGAAATTGCAGTAAAGAATAACAGCCCTATAACAGTTCCTTGTTTCATTGCATTTTTCCCTGAAACATTTCTATAAATAACTTTAAAAGAAATAAAAATGTGAAAGAAAGAAAGCTGCTTTATACTTGTCACATGTACTTTACAGCACAGTGAATTTTTTTCTTTGCATATCCCAGTGATGTTAGGACCTGGTTCAGCCATGATACATCACCCCTGGAGCACTGAGGGTTAAGGGCCGTGCTCAAGGGCCCCAAAAGTGGCATCTTGTCCATATCAGAGCTTGAACCCCCAAACTTCTGATCAGTAACCCAAAGCCTTACCTGCTGAAATACCACCTCCACAAGAATTTAATCAAAAATTTACTTAAAATAAAATCTTTAATATCCACTGTACCTGCTTATACATTATCACTGTAATCCTCATGCACATTAAATCCAGATGTTTACAGATCTTAAAAATGTAATGCATCTTCAATATTTAATGTTACACAGCATACTTGTGTCCTTGCGCTCACCTAAACACTGGTATTTGCCGTTGATGTACTGCAGGTCGAAGCCATCGTGACACTTGCAGATGTAACTCCCGAATGTGTTGATGCACTTTCGGAAGCGTGGGCAAACGCTGCGGCCTGTGGCGCACTCGTCCACGTCTGAAAAAACAAGCAGCCTTTTTGAGTCATTCTTTCAGAGACTTCTCACCATCCTTCCTCTAGTTCTGACTGGTGTAACTTCCCCAAACTGTTTGGACTGGTGGATTATAGACTAATCTAGATAGAAAGCTTCAGTGGATCAATTTGTGTGGATGGTTAAGAATATATTTCATATAACCTTGTCCTTCATTTTCAGAAGAATTGAATTTATGCACAGGGTAATGCAGAATAAACATTGGGCGAGATATTTCACGCTTGGGTGTAGAAGTGAAAAATGCTCTGTGCTGACTCAGTATGTATGTATGTATGAGAGAGAGAGAGAGAGAGAGAGAGAGAGAGACAGGCAACAATGCATCATCAATCATTCCTGTCCTTGTCCAAAACACTCCAGGCTGAAGTTTCAGCTTGCCTGAGCAGCACTTGATTCCATAATCACACAATTAGGATGATTTCCTTTTTACCTCCTCTTTTTTCAGACAAACACATTTGACTGATTGCTCAGTCGGATGAGGAACAAAACACGTCACATGACGCTATTAGTCATTCTAAGAAATCGTCTTGGGAAAAAGAAAAAAATTGGACTTGCGGGAATCGTAAATCAAAAGGCTCTTCATTCATGTCATCATAGAACGGATACTCTTTTCCAGGATATGACTGATGCATGGAGTAGTTACATCATGAAGAATTCCATAGATATAGCTGAAATTCACAAGGCAATAACACCGCACAGTGTTAGACGAAGTACACAAACCATTCTTGAGTTATATATATTGAGAGATATACTCGGTAAAATATTAAAGCCAATTCTTACGGCATTTCGAATTCGTACATCTATTGATTCGTTTTCATAGACACAGTTTTCCCTCTGTTTTCGTGTCAGTGAGGACGACTTTCTATGTAATGTATTTCAATAGAATGTATTAGAAAGTTTTCTTTCTGCCACTGAAAACCACAGAAACTGTATTGTTTTTTTCTTGTTTGTTATTGATTTTTTTAATCTTCAAGCGCCATTACCCAACATTTAAGCAGAAGATTCTATCCTTGTTTTTACTGCTATATTTACTGGTAAACTCCTCGCTATTATAAACCATCGTTAGTGGTTCCTTCAATTCAAAATACAGTAAATATATTCTCCTGGATAATTAAGGAGACTGCTTAATTAGAGACATATTTATTACAGTATAACCCTTACCTTAACCGTTTATTTTATGCCCTATTTTCTGATAAAAATGGGGAAAAAATATTAACTTTTAGCCTCTCTGTCAGCATTACCCATGATTCTCTGCCTCCGTTGTTATGAAGACGGAGGCAGCTGAGTGATACGAAAAAAAAGAGGGAAATTCGTGTCCATGAACAGGTATCAATAGATTAAAGTTGTGACTTTATCACGAAATGTCGTGAGACCTTGTTGAATATTACTTCAGTAAAGTAAAGGTTCTCCTTTTGAACTTTTACTTGAGTAAAAGTACAAACGTTTTTACCATCAAATGTACTATGATTAATTATCATTATAATGTTTCTATTATCATTTTGTCACAAGACTGTTGCTTTATCAACTCAGTTCATGTGAAAAGACTCTAATGTTACTCTACACCGATCTATTAATAGAATGAAATTAATGAGTCAAACACTGATTGATATCTATTACAATTATCATGAGCCCAAAACCTTCTTTTCAACGAATTAAAAAAAAAAATAGCGCTCGAGTGTTGTGGCAATTTAGAGGTGCTTCCATTATTTATTTCTCTCAAAATGTACTGTTTGCTGTTGAAATGCTGACATGTTTGTAATAAATAGACACCACCAAGTGCCATTTAAAACGAGTTCAAAACTTGATTTTTGCAGTTGAGTAAAAAGTCAGATATTTGACTTTGCAATGTAGTCTCCCAAAATGGAAATACTTCAGTAAAGATACACAAAAAAAAAAAGCTCTTAAGTACATTAACACATTACGTTTACATAATTACTGTTTACCACTGACAATGCAAGATTACAACTCTGTGGATTTGATGACCAACAGCTTCCGCTACCTTTGGCCCTTTTGTCTGGTTGATGTCTCGACATCTTGCATTGTTGTAGCTCTATCCCATAGGCTTGTAAAAAAATTACAACCCTGAAACACCACTGATGACCCCTTTGTGATTAATAGGCTTTTGTTCGAGACACTCGCCTCCTCTCCCGATGGTGAAACACAGGGTCTAAAAAAGTGGACCACAGAAATACGACTGAACCCTTCTGCTATAACACAAGCATATCTTTAAAACGTGACACAGGTTAACTGCAACAATTTGTTTCCATTCCCAGCTGTGATTTATTGTGCGCAGGGAGACACGTCTAACTCCGAGGAGGAAAGGACGTGAACTGCTTTAACGTCCCTGCACCTGCGGACAGGCATTAATATGGTCATTAACGAATGCCACTATGCAATCTCTAAGCACTTGCACAGTAATTAGAGCATCGGAGAGGGGGAAAAAAAGAGCTCATTGTGTGGTTGTTAAGAGCTGCTGGAATTGCACAGGAGCAGAGCACTACAAGAGAATCTGTGTACTTATTTGCAGCTATTTGAATTTCAAAACTCTGTCATCTTTTACCACAAGCACAACAACAACAACAACAACAACAAAGGCAACAAAAGTCTCCTGCGTTTGATTAGCAACCTACAAATCAGAGTCAAAGAAAGACAGCAAGAGCCAGAGGGAGAAGGAGGTAAAGGCAAAGCCTCTCGATGTTGTGCTTCTTTGTACGAGAGTGCTTTAGAATTCAGAGGAAAGTAGCAGAGTTTGTTCGGCTCACAGCGAGCAGCCGTACCCACGCATGTCCTGCCATCTGGGGCGAGCTGTAGGCCGGGAGATGGACACTGGCATCGAACTTCCCCTTTCATCACCTCACAGCCGTACTGGCAGTTAGCCATACTGCATGTCCGTGCATCTGAGACACCACAACAACAACAACAAAAAAGAGAGAAAGAAAACAAGGGGACATAATCGTTACAGCAAACGTTAGAAGAGTGACAACAAACCATGACTAGCAGATTCTCTTTAACATGTGTTCAAATCTTTTTTAGATATTTTTTTATGACATTTTGTTATTAAAAATACTAAGAAATTTATTTTTTTGTCTTTTAGTTCAATGCTAGTCAATTAATCATGACGTGTCAGGTTCAAGTCTCTTTAATTTCTCTAATGTTGCTAATAAATAAAGCTCATAAACACACAGCTAGCATGAAAAACTAGCTGGATACACCAGCAAAAAAAATGCAAATTGAATTGGAACAATTGGTACAATTGTACATGTCTTATTTCCAGTTTGATGTTGAATTACACATCCTTTGGTTTTTGTTTTGTTTTTGAAAAAGCACTGTGATATTATCTCAACATGGCTATCTCCATTATCTCCTGTGCCTAGCCTGTAGCACCAGTACAGAACTTAAAAACACATTAGCTCTGTAGAGGAAAAATACATATATTTCATTATAGGGCAAACCTGGTTGCACTAAACTAATTAAAATAAACTATTTTGATCATTATTATTACCATTTTAGTTTTAAGAATAGTATGGTTACAAAAAAAAGGATTGTTTATTTCCATAGTAAACAAATGTAAGTGTCATTTTGTAGGATAATGACCATGTTTTCTCCTGAACAGTTAATCTGATTGTTATTCCCATGTATTGCATCACATTTTTGAAAAAAAGAACAAGAAAATGTGTAAAAAAAATTGTAGTTTGAAGCCACAGCCAGGGTTCTGGAATTGTTTTATTTTAATATTATAATTACATTTTGATTTTTAAAAGTTTACTGAGGTTTCCAATCCACACTGCTATTACAGATCTAAAGCTCCTTCTCTTTTTGCATCGAAATCTTTTCAAATCACAGAGCATTAGTACCACTTAAGTATAGAGAAGTCAAGTAACCTGAATGTTGGCCAGGATGATGTGCAAATCAATAATGCTTCAGGCATGAATAAAAACAAGACACATTAGAGCAAGAATCCAAACATACCGAATGCATAGGTTCATACCACAAGGTCCAGAACAAGCTGCCTCGTCGTTTGGCTTTCAGAGCCGTCTACGAGGACTGAACTCTCTAAGTGGGTCTGTCTGACCCTGAAGCAAAAGACTACTGGAGAAGATAACCTCATATTATTACCTCACCATCTCCAACAGTAAGCTGAGGAGGAAAAAAAAGCTTCATTCTCTACTTCGCATCACTACGAGGTCATCTATGGGTTCAACCTGCTCTTTTCAAAATAACAGGGAAATGAAATTGCTTATTATGCCTACCAGCCAAATATGAATAGCTGTGAAAATGTCAGTAGGGCTACAAATGGGCTCGTTCAGAGCGAAACTTCAGCAGTTGTATAGTAACAAAGTACAAGGTGGTGCCATTACTCATGCCAAACAAAATGACTATGTACTCAAACTGACAAAGTGAAGATTTACATGAAGACCTCCAGACTTCAGGGAATGATTTAAGCCCGTAGGATATTCAAAAATAATCTACTTTGAATAATGAATACAACCTGGAAGCATCTTTACACATTTAACCGCATGAAGAAGGCAAGGATATATAGCTGATTATACAAATAAGACGGGATCAATTCCTTTTCAACATCCCAAAACCACTGCTCTGGTTTTGGATTGGTTTTTAAATTATACATTTGCGAAAATGCAATAATTTGGTGACGAATTGAAGGAAAACCTGGTATGGATTGCCAACACTTGTCACCTTAGAGAGCACTGCAAACCAACCCAATGGTTTGTAACTGATCGCCTTTATCCTATGACGACCCATTTCCATCCTGAAGCGAGTGGCCCTAGTCCACAGCTCAAGAGATCTTGTTGGTTTATTGTGGATGAAAATGACTTGCTGTAAAGTCGAAACATCTCAACATGACTGAACATCTTTGGAAGATTTAGTAGCCAGGTGTTTGCTCTTTATTAGTATCATCAAAGCATCAGCAGGAATACCTTTGAAAAGAATGGAGCACAATTCTCCAATACACTTCCAGCGATTTGGATAATCTTCAAAAATCCTTGAAGATTGGGACCAATGGTGAATGTCTTTCTACAACAACCCAACACCTTTCTATTACACTTGGTTGACTTTTCTTTGACTTATTTGTTCACCATTTGGAACGTAACCCATTTATCTTGCATACTTTGAGCGATCCATTCAGAAATGTGTCATGAAATTCTATGATGTCACTTCCTCTATCCGGGTGAAAAAGCATATTATTTGATAAACTTTCATATCTAGAATTCAAAAAGCCTCATTGTTAAAGCATTCTTTAAATCCACTTGCATATCTCATCCCGAACAAGAACCTTAACAATTAACTATCTCCACTTCAAAAACATTTGGAGTGCCTGATGGAACAAGGATATGAATCATTTAAGACTGACATCTAGGCAACCACATCTGACGCATCTTCAAAAAAAGCCCCAACCCTTGCTGCACACTTTGATAAACGCAATGATACAAGCATGTTTGCAGTAGTACGGGCCATCTGGAAGAAAGGCATATTGAACCTTTTTAGTGGTTAACTTGAGGCAAGCACAGGCACAGCTTTTTCGGCACAGCGAGAATCGCTCAGGGCCAGCTAGAAGAATCAGGATTTACTAGCAGGGTTGAAGTTCACACTTCTCAATTTCGCTCTCATTTTTCATTTGAGTCATTGTAAAGTCCTTTACAGGAGCTAACCATGCCCCAAGATGATAGGGTGACTACCAGAAAAAAAAAAGTCTCCGGAGAAGAAAATGCAATCATAGTAGCTTACAATGAAAAAGGAAAAGAACATACATTGATGGAAAAATAATTTACACTACTGGGAAGTGGAGCGGGAGAAATTTAGAAAAGTCTGTTGTGCAAATTAGGGTCGCTGAAAATTTTTAAAGATTGGGACGCGATTTACACATTTCTCTTTTGGAGGTTGTTTTTTTTGTATTTTCCTAAAGGTTTCTCTAGAATCTTAGTGGTTCAATGTTACTAATTCTAGATTGGTTATTTCTTAAAAATATAATAAAGGAGGTCAATACTTTTGGTATAACGTTGACCTAATTGGCTAATGGATTTCGAAGAAGTTTTCTAGGTTGAACATTAAGACACAGCAAATCAGCATTAAAAAGCCTGGCTCTAAAAGTGAATCTATTTGAAATCATTAAGACAATTAACTCATTAAGAAAATTAGTCTTTGAAATTCCAATTAATTCCCATTAGGAAATATTTCCAGCAGTGCTGACTGTTTTTGGCAGACGGACTTTTGAAAATCACGAAACTGAACATATGATTTTTTTAAAAAGTGATGCTTGATTGAACTACTTTCTCCAAGAACGTAAAAGAAAAACTACGTGCACGTGCAATAGCTGTGTAAAGGTAAATAATTAGTAAAAAAATGTGTTTCTCTCATTTATTTATTCCCGGTATTCCACATTTACCTCCGTTTGAATTAGCCTTTTTTTTTGTCTTACTGCTGGCCCTTGAGCTTGTTAATTAAGCTGCGTTGATGAATTTGCTGGCGAATTAACATGCATCAGGCATCTGTGCATGTAGTCAAATCCGTCTAGCGCAAAAACAGCATCTGCTCATTAGGGTTCAGCCTTTGCGCAATGGCATTTCCATCTGTGGCGGTACGCACGCATGACTGGCGAAAGCACTGATGCACGGTGCTGGTGTTAGTGCATGAAAGTAGAGCTACATGCCAGCTGGATAGCTGAGGGCTAAACGAGCAAAAGCGAAGCCGCGACTCACTTCCGCAGGTCCCGTCAGGCTGAAGCATGTAGCCGTTGAGGCAGTAGCACTTGTAGCTGCCGTATGTGTTCATGCACCTGTGTTTACAGGGTCGAGGCTTCAGGCCACACTCGTTCAGATCTGCAGGGAAGGGAAAAGAGAAAAAGACGAGTTAAGGCATCCAGACAGAAAACCTTGTGATGTGTGCGGGTGGTGTTGTTAGGAGAATTAGCCAGCGGTCACAGTTCAGAGGTCAATCCCCTTCAAGCTGTGGGTTTGTGGGAGGAAAGAGCAAAGATCTGTGTTATAACAGGCCCACCTTCAAGCCTTCAAGAACTCTTTTCCTGGTTATTACTTTGCAATATAAGTTTTTTATCACCACCCACACTTACATATAGACACAGTGTTTATCGTCCGACGTCTGTGATGCTAAATGCCAGCAACCTCTGGTCTTTTCAAAAATATTATTAGACGCTGTGATATGGTGAGTTCTGATTCAATGGATTGCCTCGAGTCGAGCACCTGCCAGAACGCTTGCAAGGCACACGGAAAAGTCAACAAAGCCCAGAAATTAATCACAGCCTGCCAGGCTAGGGTGTGCATGACAGAAATACAATGAATTCTAGCCAACATATAGTACATGAAGGTGAAAACGGATTCCACACTCAGTCTTGGACGTCCAGCAAGAGGTCAACAGGGGGTAACTATGTATCACTTTCTTCTTCATACTGTAGGTTAGAACTGCGGGTTTTCTTTGCACGGAGTCTAATTTGCCCCACAGTGAAAGAAGATCCGGCTGGCAGGCGTATAAGCAGCTTGCAGTGTGGCTCGGCACAGCGAGAATGGCGCCATCTTTAGCTTTGGGTTATTCCTGGAATGCGTTCTGTGGCATGGCATGACTGCTACTTTTGACAGGTGCCACCAATTTAAATAGACACATGTGCTAATGTTGTTGAATGCATAAACAGCAATTGGAACTAATGTAGGGTCACTGGTAGGGCACTGTCAGTAAAAAAAAAAATGTTCATCTTTCTGTGAGGGTGCATTTTATTTACTCCTCCAGACAGATTTACATTGACAGTTTTCATACTTTGCCCAGTCTGTGCTTTCAGAATGATTTTCCACACACGGATTTTATCATAAAAAAGAGAAAAGGATTTGATAAAACAAGGAGAATCAGGCAAAATAATGCTGCCAAGATTTTATAGTTGGATTCACATTTTCTTAATATGTAAAAATAATTAACAATAACTGATACATTATATGTCAACCTGCATAAATAGTGCAGGTTATGCTGTTATGTGAAAGACTGGGTTATAAACAAATGTGTTCATAAAAAGACCCATTGAAATCCTTTTGTTAAACATGTTTCTAAATGAGTTTTTTATGAGAAAAGAACCATTTTCCTGAACCGCTAAATAAATTTACACAACCACTTACATTATTACATGCCAACCTTTTACCTAAAACTGTAAAATTTATATCTGGGGAAAAAAAAATCTTAAAAGTCGTTCAGTACAAGGCACAAAATGTCAAAATGATATCTGGACATGAGGTTTGAACGTCTGCAAATGCCCTCGAAATGCCAAATATTTTGGAACATAATATGAGGTCAGGTAAAAACAAGAGCCTACTGTCTGATGTTTTTCCTGTCCCCCGATGATGAGAAATACTTTTTTATTTTTTTTTATTGTTCTTACTTCCTGACAATTGACAAGCTTCCCAAAACTTCACAATGTCAGAGAAGTCAAAAATAAGGACGGCAAGAGAAAGAAGGAGGAAGAAATCTTTCATCTCACTCTTCACACAATCATCCACAATCATTTTTCCAAACTCACTCCATTTTAATTAAGGGCAAAAAAAATTACAGGTGGATGAACAAAGGAGAGTAGATATTTAAGTCTTGTGGATATCAACACCACATGCTTAGTACTAATTAAAAAAGTGGTAATGAAGTCAAATAGAGGTGTGGTTAGCAAATTACTTGGACTACAGGTTAATTAAATGCCTAAACTACATTCATTAAGTATGAAAATGTTTGCTTTTGTGTGTCAGAAGGTGCTAATGAATATTTTATACCAGCATAATTTGAATGATCGGTTTATATTAATGCACTTGATCGCTAATTCCTAAAGTTTTTTAATGTCTGTCCTGATAGTTTAAGCCTAAAATATGATAGATCTAAACCATTTAATTTAAAAAACAACCCACATTATCAATGATTATGAGGGTTTCTCTAATGAGTCTCCAGTGTCAGGTCTCTTTAACAGGTTTCTGCTTGTACTTTCCATTTTTTTAGATAACGTACTGTTTATCATAGTTGTAATGCTTGACATTACATATTTTGGTAACACATCTAGTCTTTTGTCATTTTTGCGATCCTTCCTTTTGTTTATATGCAACAAACTCATGTAAAAATATTAATTTTTACCAAACTGTCACCTTAGGAACAAACAGTAGGATTTGGATGTAATACATCTATGTAACTATGTCACGTTCCACTTCACAAATTTCCACTCATTATATACTTGTAGGTTTAATAAAGGTTAAACTGTGAAAGGAATACTAAACAACATGGCTACCATTTCACACTTCAATGTCATGCAATTCCACCTGGACTGCAGCTAATCAAAAACAACTTCACCATACAACAAGAAAGAAATATTCAAATAATGAAGAAGACCTTTGGAAAGTTTTAGAAGAGAAATGGCAAAGTATTTGAGTTTTTAAGAAACAGACTGTTTGGAAGAGTGTGTAAAGTGTATTCATACTAGGGGGAAATATTTCTATGAAAATAAAGTTTCAACGTTTCATTACATTCTTGTACGAGCATCTGTACATTCATATGGTCTGCATATTTGGTCAAAGTAAAACTAAATTAAATAAATTGGTTCATTCAAACAAAAGGAATTTGAAGGTGTCTCTAACAGCACACCATGTTGGGTATAATAATTTCCTTACATCGTAAACACTGAAGAAAGCATATACATCATTGTTATTTGCACTGAATTCACTAGTGCGGCATTTCTGTATGGCAAGATACCAAAAAGCATGTGCACACATAGCAAAATGTTAATTTAACCTTCATGCACTCTGCTACACTCCAGTTTACACTTTTCCCCTTTGTTTTTTTCATTGTTCTTTCTTCCATTTCTGTAATAACCTCAGAATCAGTAAGGAACTCGGCCTTCAGGTAAACCTTAGGCCAAACGACACCTTATCAAACCGAGCCTCCAAATCTGTATTACAAATACAATGTGCTAAGAGAGGAAAAAAAAATGTTTCCCTCTTTTCATTTATTTTTTTTTTTTTAAGAAGCTCAGCTGGTTCCTTATTGCCTCTGGGAAAAAAAACCTGCAAACAGCAAAAATGTAAATGTCACGAATGTGGATTGGTGGAACAGCCGTCCAGTGTCAGTGAGCTGGGGGCTACAGCACATGCGGGAACAAATGAGAAAGAACGTGATGCAGAAAGGTCTTCTTTGGAGAAAAATAAAAGTGGGGGTGGGGGGTATTGGTTAGATATGGAGAGGGATAGGGGAGAACAAGAAAAAGATTAGACAAGAGCAGGGTAGATTAAAGCAGCATTACAGCATGAGGCACAGAGCCTTTCACTGCAAATGGTGTGTGAAGAATCTCAGCTCACTAAACGAGTAGACAATAAGACAGAGATCGAGCGGGAAGGAAGGCGATATTAGTGTTAGAACAAATATACTGTAAAGAAAGACTGAAAAAGAAAAAAGGAAGGAAAAAACATGCGGTTATAGGATCATCAACAACCAAAGGGTGTGGTGTGGCTTAACACAAAACAAGGCTAAGCAATGGAAGTAGAGACAGTCAAGTGCACATAATTCATATTTTAATTTGTTGTTAAAAGTGCAACAATAGTTACCCCATTCACTGATGAGAGAAACCAGTACCAGGAATGCCTACTGGTGACATCATGGTACAACAACTTGACTAATACATTTGCTACATTTGCTACACTCCTACCACCCCAAACATTAATTTCCTTTACTGCAAAACCAGAAGTGTTTTATTTGTCTAATTTATTAACAAACATTGGTATATTTTGGCATATTAATTTACAGTTAGACATTATGGAACCTCTGAAATGTCATACGATAAAGCATGGATATATATATATATATATCCATGCTTTATCGTATGACATTTCAGAGGTTCCATAATGTCTAACTGTAAATTAATATGCCAAAATATACCAATGTTTGTTAATAAATTAGACAAATAAAACACTTCTGGTTTTGCAGTAAAGGAAATTAATGTTTGGGGTGGTAGGAGTGTAGCAAATGTAGCAAATGTATTAGTCAAGTTGTTTTAAAACCTTTAAAACAACACATTTTTTTCACGCTCTTTCTTTACTTAGATATAAAAAAATAATAATAAAGAATCCTTAATTTTGGCTCTTTTATATTTATTTAAATGTATTTAATTATATTTTGAATAAAAATGTAAAAAGAAAATTACAATTAATTGAGCACCGCATTAATCACGTCTTAATAATTTTTTTGTTCGTTTTTGACAGCACACATATATATATATATATAATATAGGGCTTGTTTTCTGTTACATGTATTATTAGATTATGGGACATGTGAAGGAGTTGTTACTATGACAACCATAACATATTAAAACTAGTGCTTGGTTGGTATAAATTTGTGGTTTGTTTTGCAGCCAGCACTACAGTCTGAGCTTGAATAGAACAAAATTAGCCATTTCTGACCAATCAGATTTGGGAATTTAGAAGCATCATGTGCAGCATTGTGTGGCATACTGTAGACAGTCATTCAAAGGTTTCTGAAATCTTCACATTACACACTCTTTACATGGATGTTTAAATACAGAAACATTTTCGTTTTAAACTACAGTTTTAGCATTCCACATCTCTTATATCTGCCTATATTGGTATTTATCTCCAATATAGGCAGATATAGGTGGCAGCTCAGTGGTTAAGGTAGCTCAGTGGTTAAGGCATTGGGCTTTCAATCAGAAGATCACAGGTTCAAATCCCACCACCACCAAGCTGCCACTGCTGGGTCCTTGAGCAAAGCCCTAAAACCCTTCCTCAGTTGTAAGTCGCTCTGGATAAGGGCGTATGCCGCAAATGTAAATGTATCTGTTTTAATGAATTAACCTTTGAGTGTAAATTCCTGCTTTCTGGGAACAAATGCTTTATATCTTTTTCATTTAAAACAGTGGTTTGTTAACAAAAAGACTTCAGTGAGATGATTGTCACAGGATTTTGAAGTGATCAGTGTGCTGTGGTGCATTTAAGAAGTCTACAATCAACTATCTATCTACAAACCGCTCCTTTAATTGCTATTTGTTAATGTTATAGCTGATCAAACTATAAAACAACTTCACTGTTTTGACTTACTGTGTCAGTCTCTCACATTGTATGTGACAAACAAAGAACAAGACACAGTGTCACATCTGAATAGTTCAGCAGCAGCACATGTACTCATAGAGGAGTTGGAGAAAGACTGGGAAAAGACAGAGAGAGGGGAGATAAAAGAGTGGTGTGGGAGAGAGCAGTAGGCCAAGCTTTTGGGTGCTCTGAGATGAAAGACGGTCTGGTTCACAAGTTCACGGTGCTGGGAATTGAGAAAGACTTGCTGTCTCAGTATATATGTGTGGGAGAGAGAAAGAGAGAGAGAAAGGGGGGAAGAGAGTGCAAGGAATACACAAAAAGAGAGCGGGTAAGATGGACAGAGAAAAAAGACAGATAAAGAAAGATATAGGGTGAGGAAGAGAGAAAGAATCTGAGAGACAGAGTAGGATAGAAGGAAAGAAGGAAAAAGACAGAGAGACAGTGGAATAGAGAAACAGACAAAAAAAGAGAGTGTGCATAGACAGAGAGAAATCCAGAGCAGAGAGGCATATAGAGAACACAGAGAGGCATATAGAGTCAGAGAGAGGGGGAGACATATAAAGAAACAGAACAAGTGGGGGACAGACAGACAGACAGACAGACAGACAGACAGACAGACAGACAGACAGACAGACAGACAGACAGGATAGATAGATAGATAGATAGATAGATAGATAGATAGATGGATAGATTAACATGCTTGGCTTTCAGCATGTCATTCCAGCCATGCCCCTCCAAGTCTCTGGGATCTACTACAAGAAGAAAAGGGAGGAGGGAAAAGAAAAGGGAGAGGGAGAATTCTTTATGCTTCGAATGAACGGCCTGCGCCATGCAGGTGGCAGTGGTGAAGGGGTGGGTGGGCAAAAAAAGTGGAAAGAGGAACTGCCCAGTGACCATCGGAATAGCTCACCCTCCGGAGGCACCCCCACTGCCGGATGGTCCATAGGAACAAATAGAGGAGGGAGACTGTCCCAGATTGAGGGGTTTACATAATCCTGCTGTTCTGCTCAAAGGTTAAAAACAAAGAGGGAACACAGACAACACAGAATTTACACGTTATCACGGCAGTACAAATCTCCAGCAGATCCCACACCTTTAACCAGTCCACATTCCTGCAAAGGAAAAGAATGACATTATGCACTAAAGAGGATTAGCCATGTGCGAGTTGGCTTAAAAAGAAAACGCCAAATTCCTGTGCTATGGAGACTGAATAGAATCTGAGCGAGCGAGAAAGCGAGAGAGAAGCGTCTCCTGGCCTCCATCTGCTTCCTCTGAACAAAAGTGAGCGTGGTTTTAGTGTCACAACATGTCAACAGTCACGTCCAGATCCGTCCTCCTCGGCAAGAGTTAGTGCTATTTATTGTTAGCTGGCAAATATGGGAGAGGGAGGGGTTGAGGGGAACGTGAAAATGCCTGGAAGGGTTCGAGAGATTTGAGAGGTTTGCGTGCCTGCCCTACCTTTGTAGTGCAACCAAAATGGTGTCTACTAACTCAGCTGTGCTGTTTTTAACCTGGTCAGCATTCCTAATCGCTTGATCCGATAGAGCTCGGGAAACAAAGAAAAGCACGTTGTGGTGTAATTAAACAATGCAGCTGCATTACCGCTAATTATATGATGACACGTAAAGCCCGTCGTGTAATCCGCTCAGCTCCGTTTTGCTTTCAAGTTATAAATATAGCAAAAAAAAGCAGCTTGCCTGCCATGTGGTTTATGCAAAAATATCCCATATTAAACAGTTGGATGGGAGACTTTGTTGACGTTGACCCGCTTATCAGCTATAGCCGGAGCCAGAGGACTGATTGCTTATATGAGCTATCGTTCCGATAATAGAAACATTCACGGAGAATTGAAAAGGGCGCGCTCGCCGCCATCTGTTAACAAGATAATATACAAAGAGGAAAATGTAAGCACATTCGCCCCTCGGATGGAGTTCATAATACCGTTCCTTAGCGAGAGCGCTCACAGCAGGTGAACTGATTCTCATTTTCGTCGCCTACAGCAAATAATCATCTTATTAAAACGATCTGATCCGCTCCGAGTGAAGCGTGGCCCGGTGCCATTACGTCTAAACGGATTAGCGCTTTTAATCACTTTATTTGCATTACCTAGCGCATCTGCCTCGCATCAGCAATATGACGTGTTATGATGTTATGATGGCCGACTGTGACTCCTTTACCCAAAACAGAGATCAAGAGAGGTTAATGCTAATGAGGCTTTAATTGAAATTTAGTCCAAAAAGCCAGATTCATGTTACTGATTGGTTCTGCAATGTTTAGCGTTGCTCAATTAGCACTGATTCCTTTGTTCTGACGGACTTCCCTAACAGCGAAGCTTAATTATCCATTTAGCAGCTTTATTTGTATCTTCAATGTGCAATTATATGCATGATATGGCTTTTTTGTTGTTATTTGACGTATTCATGAAGTTATTTGGATGGCTAATTCTGGTTGGAGTGTGTGTGTGTATGTGTGAGTGTTTGGGTCAAATCCGTTCCCAAAATTAGCACTTTTAATTAGCACTTTAAATAATCACTTAATAGGTTTAATAGCTTTAACCCAACATTTAAACCTGTGACGTTTGCTAATCAGTGGGCTAAATTAGTTTTATTCGCAGTGAACCAAACTACTTCTATTGTATCAAGTAGTCCATGAACAGAATTATGTGTTCATAGACAATATAATTATTATTATAGTTAAAAACAACATCATTGAACAACTGAAGGGCTATAAAGCATATGAAGGGCCTTCACAACTGGAGGGCTATAAAACCAGTGTTTGGTCAAAGTATACACAGCGACAGAGGGGGGAAAGTCTCTTGCTTTAGTTTCAAATTTTGTAAAATTAGAAACCGAAACTGTTTGTAAAACACAAATCAACCAGTTTAATCAAGACAAGTGGACTGTACGAGGCCCCACATAACACATTAAGCTACACAAGAACAGCTGAACTAGTCAAGATCAGCTCTCTCAAAATTGAAATCAGGGTTAATTATACAATTATTGAGCCAATTGAAGCAAATAATCAGCTCCCTCTCTGTGCGTCTCTCCATCGGAGCAAATAATTTCACCATTATTTTAAATTAAGCAGCTTTTCTTCTTACACTCGAGAATCCAAATAAGGCTTCTAACTTCACTGTGTTCATTTCAGATATAAAAGTAAATCCTATTAAAAAAAAAATTATAATAAAGCAAGAATCATTAATATCATCATCATTACTTTGCATTTGTATGGCTTTTGAATGAAACAAATGAATATGTCTGTCTGTCTGTCTGTCTGTCTGTCTGTCTGTCTGTCTGTCTATCTAGCTAGCTAGCTAGCTACAGTAATCCCCCATTTATCACCTTGGTTATGTTCTAAACCTGCCCACGAAAAACCGCGATAGACAGACACCACCCCAAGAATGGTTTTGTTTTGTTTTTAAGCTATAAAATCAACGTTTTTCGGTCTATCATGCTGTCCGTGTGAAACCGGGAAAATCAGCAAAGCAAATTAGTTATGTGGCAAATGCAATTCTGCGATAAACCAGGGGCATGAGATTCGAACCGCGGTAGCAAAGGATTACTGTATATTAATATTTTAGGCAAGATCTATAAAAATTAATTCTCTAGGGGTTTCATAGTTAATGAGTTAAGTTCCAATGTCATTTTAATATTTACACATCAGAAAAAAAAGTTAATTGATACTGTTATTAGTGAATTAATAGGGTCATATTTATGACCTATATTTATGAATATCATACTGTCAGTCAGCAGTGTCAGACTTGATTCTGCTCTTCGCTCGAGTCAATATTACCCAAGTGGAATAGGCACAAGTCCAAATTTAGATTTGTGCACAACTGAGATATGCTTGTTTTTGACAACTCCTGCACGACTGTTTATGTAAGTCGCTGGTAACATCTGAAATCTGAATATGTAAAAGTACTTCTTTTTAAGCTTAAAATGTGCATTTACCTCGACCTTGAATACATCTTGACACTGCTTTTATATTCATACACTTGACAGTTTGAATGTCCTTCATAACGTGCACCAAATTACATAAAACAAAATCGGACTCTCTAGAAATTCTGCCTGTGACCTACAATTCATGCAACAATAATTAATTCACTTTGGTATTCAGTTAGTTCTATTGTAATATGTAGTGTACCATGACTATCTTGTCTATTCAGGTGAAGCCATCAGTTCCGTAGCCTCTGCACAGAGTCTTGGCCTGACCACGACCCTAACAATGAACCGAAACGAAACTGCGTCAGGCTGCAAAGTGAGATTACTCGCTCCCACATTCCTAAAGGGTTTTGTTTTCCTCCTACTTCCCTTCTTTTTTAATTACACCTTCTCCCATTGCTCTCTTAGGGCAGTAGTTTTTTTTTTAAAGGTTATCTGCAATGCTGTGTCCTGATGTTAAGAGCACTTACAGCACAATTACTTTTGAAGCGCTATCTTTATTCATGGTCGAGGTATCTGAGGCCAGTGGTTGAGATTGTATCGCTTGAAGGCTGAGGAAGTTTAGACATTATTGCTTCTTCTCTGCTTTGCTGAATAAGGCCTTTTATATCATACACAGCAGAAAAAAGTGCAGTGAGTGACAGCTGGGTGCAAACTGAGACTTATTGGCCATTTGAGACATGATAATCTGAAGTGGAGGGGAAAATAGAACGGGAAAGAATACAAAATGTCGTACTGGGAATTATTATTATCCGAATATAAAATGCACTGCATCACGGCAAATTACTAAGTGATCAGTTTTCCTTATGCTGTCATACATGAGGTGTGTGTCTTAGTGTTAAAGCTGAAAACACCTACCTTGGTTGCAGGTCTTTCCTGTAAAACCAGGGTGACACTTGCACTTGTTGGGTCCGATACAGTCTCCATGCTTGCATCCATGCTGACACAGAGCTAAAGAGATTTCCATACAGACGAAACAAGCGTCAGTTACATTCAATCAAATCTCACACATACAGCAATATTCTGATTCATTACATGCATTACAGCTTTAGTAAAAAAAAGGGAAGTGAGACAAAAACAACTATTACAGGGTCAAAACAAACAAGACACGAATCGCACCAGACGCAGAAAAACTCTTAATTAATATACTTGAAGACAAATAGCTGAATAATAAGCCTGGACCTGTAATATAAAAGTGTTGAAATGCTTAGGAAAGAAGAAAATAATTATTATCAGGCTGCTACAACGCTGCCAGATATAAAGAAGAGTTACTCTTCTCACCCATTGTGTCTTCTTCTAATTACACCACAGCAATTTTCCAAACAAATACGATTTTTTTAACATTAATTAAATACAAGTTTATTCATGAAATTGGTTATCTATTTATAACTAGATTTTAGGTTGGGCAAATGAAAATATTTCATACTACTGCTTAAAAACTTGCTCTCTCTCTCTCTCTCTCTCTCTCTCTCTCTTTTCCTTCTTTCCTCCCCCCCCCCCCTCCCCCTCCCCCCCCCCCACACACCCCCCCCCGCCCCTTCCACTTTAAGGTAATAAAAGAGAGAGAAAAAAAGATCCCCTGTTGCAAAGAAAGTCCAGTCCTCTGTCCTGAAGACTTGCCCAAGGCAGAAACCTTAAAATTACTGCTTAACTGTTACAAAGCATCGACTGACACTGGAGACTTCTTCCAAATAAGATAATAGGTTATCAAAGTGTTATTAAAATTTATATTGTACAGAATAGAACATAAATCTGAGTTTTAACAGTAAAGAAATTACCTTCACTTTTATGTAACGATAAGGATAACTAATCATCCGTGTTTCTCTCTTTCTCCTTCTCCTTCTCTCTCTCTCTCTTTCTCTCTCTCTCTTTCTCTCTCTCTCTCTCTCTCTGTTATGAAATAGAACTGATTCTGTTCCCTTCTTTCTTACGGACCTGCCTGACTCATAATAACGCCCTACCTCTAAATGGAATTCTCGTCAATTGAAAACCCACTCATGCTGCCGAGGGTGGTTCCACATGAGCAGCCTAAAGATCCATGAGGTTATTGTTAAACTCAAGAACCATGAAGGTGGATTTTGGACTGTATTTGATAAACACAGTTTGCTAGAATGGCTTAAAGATAAAATCAGCACAGTTTTTGCATTCAAGCGTCCATCAGTGAGCAGCTGTTAACCTCAATAATGATGGATCTGTATTGAATGGACATTCGGTTTCAATTTGAGTCTGGGTCCTCTCAAGTTTTCTTTCTCATAACATTTGCCACTGGTTTGCTCATAAAGGAAAAAATAGTTCTAAAATTAAAACATTACTGAAAATTCTTGCATCATGTAAAAAAAAAAATGTACAGTAAATCATTTATTTTGGCTTATATACTATTTAAGAAATACTTGAAAATGTGCTGTTTTACACCGTGATAAATTCAATAATTCGGATAATTTGCCCTGTACTGTTTTCCTTTAGGCTCGAGGCCATACCAAGTGCACGCTATTCTGCACATTAACTTCACAACTCATTACAACTAACATTTGGATTGGGACACAGCCCAGCCCAGAGCTGTACCTGGGGAAATAAAACTCCTCAGCTTCTCAAATCTGAAAACAGTGGCATAATGCAAATTTCAGGCGCTGCTACCTCCAAGTCAGTATATGAAGATATATAAAGCGAGCGCTGTGCGGTCCCCCTTGCCAGCCACCGTATGCTTTTCTTTTCAATCAAGGTGCCGCGAGCCACGGCGAGCCGCTTCGTTTTCAAAAGCTCTGTTTCGCTTGGCAGCCTCCAGCCAAGTCGGACTAATTTCCATTAAAAGCTTCATTAAGTCTGTCATAATATGCTGCTCTGAATGGTGTTAATTATGCCCAGTGTGGGGACAAAAAGACAGACATCAGGGACAATAAGGGACAGGGATGTCAGACACCTCCATCTGCCCCAAATACACACACACACCACACAAGATCACACAAACACAGCAAGCAAAGATAGCTGTCTGAATAATCAGATAAATGAATGTCCTCACAGTGGTGTTCTGTCAATGAATTCAGCATTGGATCCAAAAACAAACACTTTTGATAACACCAAAGCCAGTAATGACTTCAGGCAGTGTCCATTGATTCAGTGCTCCAATATTTAGCGTTTTCAAATTTGAATGATAAATGATAGCTGCCAAGTACATGGGTGAGTGATATGGCAGAACATGAACATAATGTTTGGGAAATGGAAGCTCACTGAGTGAGACATTAAACTTCTTATCAAAAAGTAATGAGTTTGAATCCCAGCACCACCAATCGGAAACTGCTGGGCCCCTGAGTAAGACTCATAACTCTCAGTGTCTCAGCTACATAAATAAGATCATTAGAAGTTGTTATGAATAAGAGGGCCATAATAATTTTACTTGCTTGAAGACATTTGATACACATACTTTAAATTATTAAAGGAGTTTCAATTGGATTTATATGTAACTCATAATGATAAAAAAAAAGAATATAATGATACTCCATTCAGGCTCTTGACATTAATAATAAGATCATCCGTTCTTGGTACTTTACATCTGACCCTTTCAAATGAATCACATGCATGTCTTCCCTCAATACATCCATAAACCATTTCCTCCTGCATGGCAGCTCCATTCTCAGCATTCTTCTATCAATATACCCCATGTCTCTCTTCTGCACTCACTCTTGCAGATACTCTTCAATCACAAATCACTCCTGCTATCACTCTTCTCCACCCACTCCACCCTGCCTGCACTCTTTCTCTTTACTTTGCATTGTTGACCCCAGGTACCTGAACTCCTCCACCTTCTCCACCTCTTCTCCCTGCAACCGCACCACTCCACTGCCCTCCCTCTCATTCACACACATGTAGTCTGTCTTACTCCTACTGACTTTCATTCCTCTTCTCTCCAGCACGTACCTCCAGATCTCCAGGCTCTTCTCCACTTGCTCCCTGCTCTCACCACAAATCACAATATCAACAAATGGATTAGCTAAATAAACTAGTCAACAATTAAACGCACTGCTAAACTACAAAGAAATAAATGAAGGCTACCTTTCTTTTTATAAAGTCTCATAAAGGGCTTCAATTCATAAACTCGTACTGGCGATAAACAGAACAAATAAAGTAGACTATTAAAATATATTATGCAGTCAGCATATTGATTAGTCCGGACTTTTCTATTATAAGTGGTATGTCAAACCTGTAGTGGAACAGGGTCATGTTTTCTCTTATGAAGTTTAATTTACATTATTCCACTGGGATTTTTCTCATTATCAAAATATTTTAGCACTAGATCACATAGCAGATACATTATGAATGGGATGCCAGTTTATCACAGGAAACCATTCACAGCAGTTTAGCATTGTCAGTTTGTGGGAGGAAACGGGAAAATCCCAGAGGGAACCCATACAGACACAAAAGAGCAGGAACTCCACATGGATAGTAACCTGAGCTCAGGATTGAACCTGAGACCCTGGAGCTATGTTCGACAGTGATACGCTGCAAGCGTGAACGACTGCCGCTGTGTAATTATTTGGTTAGTGATTAAGAGGCCGAGAATTTGCGAGCACGCTTTGGAAATGAAAACACCGGACACGCCATCTGCGGCATGTTCAAAAGCACTCCTCCGATAAGATTCTTTTCACCTTAGCAATCACAACACAACCTTTACATCGCTTTAAAAGCTGCACTGTAAAAGTCACTCGATCAAACTTTTCTCGATTCAAACCGCATTCGGTGGTAGAGCCAAACACAGCGAGCGCTTGTGCTTCGACATTGAAACGTTATCCAGGTCAGTGATTTATCTGGTCCGACGGGCAGCTATCAAACTCGATGAAATCATGGATTAATCTGTAGGACGTGCCACCTGATCATGTGATGAGGTTATATTTGTAAGCACCGGAGGAGCAGAAAGAGCTTATGGAATGAGCTGTGATTAAGAGGAAACCTATCCTTAGTGCATGGCTCAGAAAAAAGCCGGCTCTTGGCACGCACAAGCCTCAGGCAAACGGTGCCAAGGAAAATACCCTGTATAGACTAACCACATCAAAACCTTCCTACGTCTCTGCAAGTGCCTCACATACTTCCTGAAGCTTCACTACCCATGTAACTCCGGTAACAGTTTACTTTAACCTTGGGTCCCGGATCTGACTCAACCATGTCATCGAAAAAAGGGGTCATATACTGAGTCACTATTGCAGGGTCTAAGAGTGTGTAAGCACTAAATACAACAGTAGACAATTCGATAAATAAAAGACTGATTTTCGACGAACAGAATTATTTATAAGGTTCGGTATGTTCAATTTAAAAAAAACGAAAAAGGTCAAGAATAAAGCCTTAATGCCCGCTGAGATGTAACCATGGCAACCATTATAACAGGTTTGCCTGTTGATATGTGAGAAAGTTGGCTAGGCATAACAACAAAGACTTGCTATTTCAAAAATGAGGAAGTACAATATCTACAAAGCCTGCACCTTGAATGCATGAATAGCCCACTATGGATCTTCAATGTGCCTGAAGCTCCACTTTATTAATTTCTGTACAATGCAGAATCATTGGCACCCTTGGTATTAAGTAAGATGAACGACACACAAGATGTTCAGCACGTATGATGATTAATGTTACGGCTTCAACACACCAGACAGGTATATAGTGTCATTTAAAATAATTTTCACACAACTGCCTTTTTCTGGGGTGTCCACTGCACTCTGCAAAAGACTATTACAAATGATTGGCACACAACACTATTAATATTTAATGCTTAATATAACAGCATTGTTTTGGTGAGTTCATGTGTTCAATTCGCCTCAAATTTATTTTAAACTTTCTTTATTATGGTTCTGATTGTGTTATGTGATTTTAACTGTTTAGGCATTTTCCTCTAATTGTATTCCGATTCAGAGTTCTAATAACTATAAATACTTTGGTTTTCTTCTTGGTGATAATGAGAAGGCAGATGTGTATAAAAAATATATAAGTATAAAAGATATATTTATTGAGAATAACGTTTTTGGAAAATGAGTGTCATTACAGTGTCTTTTTATTTATTTATTTATTATTATTATTTTTAATCATTTTATCCCCTCCTGAATTTTTTTGCTGGGAAAAAACACATAAATACATGAATAAATCAAATATACATAAAAGATATATTAATTGAGAATAACGTTTTTGGAAAATGAGTGTCATTACAGTGTCTTTTTATTTATTTATTTATTATTATTATTTTTAATCATTTTATCCCCTCCTGAATTTTTTTGCTGGGAAAAAACACATAAATACATGAATAAATCAAATATACAAAACTATAAAAAAGACATCAATTATTAAATATATTTTGTTAAGGGAGAGGTAAAGCTGAATATTTGGGTGGACAAGTGAAAAACATGGTGGGTAATGTACATTTTATGCAACCGTAAAAATTCTCTGAATGAATAATTCTAGAGTGAAGTCTATTCCTGACATTTTTAAGACAATCTGTTGAGAATTATGTATTTAATTATTTATTTGGTTACCTCATGCTATAATCAATAGTGGCTCCCTGGTCAGCATAACCGCTATGACAAATGTCATATCAAGCCCTTTATAAAGCTTCTATAGACTTACAAATGTCATGGTGTAGTGCATAACATTTCATGAGCAAACGGGATACACTTTATATAAGGTCACACCAGAGAACTTACCCTGTTATGCATTATTACATACGGTTACCATTAACACATCAAAGCATTGCGTCATAACGTGTGTATTTAACACACTCGTTAAGTAAAACTAGATATTGCGGTTAGACTATAAGAACAAACTTGCAATAAAAGCACTTTGATAATGTCTTTATGACAGTCTTATGATGCAGGTTTAGAGTAGAGTTATCACAACTGGCATTTCCAAGCACTCAAATGTGAATATAACAAAATTATTGCAAGCAACAAAAAAATTTTAATCACCCTGTAAAGTGTCTGATAGGTAGAAAAATGATATTTGAGAATTCAGCTACATATATGTAGTCAAAGCATACATAACTCTCAAGAGTCCTGTCCAAAAGGTCACTCTAATAAAGTCTCAAGATTTGATCACAGTCCTTAAATCACTAGGTGAGAGTCTCAGACTGCCTTATGCCCTAAACACCCTCCTGAGAAGCTTTGAAATATGACAGCAACATAAATCAAGACAAACAAATATAACTAATGCGTTAGCTCAGGAGTAATTACTGGTAAATATAGCACACAGATAGAGAACCGCAACATTAAACAACACTCATCAGCACTCAGCGAGAATGGATTTCACTGCTCTGGTGTAATAAGGTGACAGTGTGATGAAGAGAAAAGTTCAATTGAAGCAGGTGCACGCAATTCTACTCGACTTCCACATTCCTGCCATCATGATCATGTGGCAAGAATAAAATAGAACCGAAATATTATTATTCGACTATTACTATGTATAATGCTAGGAAGCAATAATTTTTTTCAGTAAATGTATTTTAAGGTATTCAAATAGCAATGACACTATTTTTTGGAGACATCAATAAGTAATAAATATCATATACAGCTCGCTTTTTGCAGTTATATTTACATATACAGTAATTCCCCTGTTTATCGCAGTGTTACGTTCCTAAACTGCCAGTGATAAACAAAAAAACTTGGCATTTGGCATTCAGCATTTAATAATATACGTACGTATATGATCTGGATGATGGACATTATTAAATGCTGAATTCCAGATGCCCTTATACCAAGATTCCGAGATTTCTAGCAAAGTCTAATCTAGCCCTGGTTCTTGAATGTGTTACCAGTAGTTTGCCAGTTGATGTAAAACCTTTGTATTTACATTCATGAAGATGTCTTTTGATTGTAGACTTTTATAATGGTGTACACACAAGATCTTCCACCCTAACCCATATCTTCATAGAGCTCATTTTGTGCATCATCTCATGATGGAACGAGTTTAGTTCTCCTAGTTTAAAATTCAGCTCAAGTCTAGGAGTTGGCAGACAAACGTTATGACTTTTCCAGCCATGTGTCCAAATACTTTTGCGCATACATCGTATGTAACGTTTGTCTGCTGTATTTATGCCATAACAGTTTTTCCCTCTGGACTTGAGCTGAATTTCAATGACATTTACTCTATGTACTGTATATGTTGCTATGAAAACTTCTAATTAATATTATACATATGTCGAAGAGATTTTTTTCCTTATGCGCTCGTTCTTTATGCACGCGATGCAAATGTGTGCGTTTTGAATCCGTCATCTAACCTTTGTTCACTTGATAGAAAACCTTATATTGGAGACTTATTAAGAACAGACAGTGTTGATTTGGACAGAATCCCGCTCCACATGCACAGCAGTGCAAACAGAGGCTGAGGCAGAAGCAGGTGGAAAATGTTCACAGGAAATCAGCATGTGCACCGAGCACGAGGAAGAGCTATAAATAAACAGGAAGTGAGGATCCAGAGGATGGGCTCCTTACATAAAAAAAAAAAAGAAAATGGCAGAGATGACTTCATAAATGAAACGTATGATGCTAACCTTTGGCTTGGCACCTTATCCCGATTACGCTGTTGGTTAGGGCGTAGAGAGCTGCAAAACAAACGGCCAACAAAAAATGGAGGGGAAGGGAGGGGAGGGAAAGGGAGAGGAATATAAGCTGAAAACATGACATGGGAGCCATGCCGTGAAGGACATGCGTTTTTAACAGCACATTATACAAGATGAGGAAATTGCACACAAACACTCACAGGCACTCACACATACATACACACGGTTTCTCACATTTCATTTGGTGCAAGAGCAAGAACGTCAGGTACGCAGTGCAGCGAGAGAACAGCTTCATTATAGGATTAAAAAAGGGTGTTTGAGTCTTGATAACCCAAGCACCTCATTAAAATGTACAAATCCTGCCACGCACAAATATATCGAGCCAAGAAACGTAAGCACATTCTGTTCGGCCTGAGACTCAAAGTATTGAAGTACAACAGAGAAACCCAAATCGGTGCCAGAAACACAATAAGTCTACATCGAGCCAGCACCGAGATAAGCAATGTCTCCTAGTGATTTATTGTTTATTAAGCTTTTGGTTTAAATAACGGCATTAGGTTTTCAGCACAGTATGTTTCCACATAATATGCCACTTAAATGAGGCGATACAAAAAAAAACAAAAAAAACACACACACACTCAAGCATGCACGGTGTGTTTCTATGGGAAATCGTTAAATATTCTCTGACCGTACTTATACAGTGCTTCACAAATCCCGGGTTGCAAAATTGGGATCCAGTGACCAATAGGGGCCCATCAAGCATAACCAAAGGGTCACCACATTTCCAATTTTGCTAAAGTCATTAAAATTACGACAGACTATTATGAAAACGATTATAATTATTGAGCGATTTCATACTTTACTGGCCACTTACATTGTCGCGTTTAATCCAAACCGTAATCGTTCAAAAACTATAAATAATGTAATTTGGATGATCTTAGAATAAAGAATACACTAATAATAAAAAAACCTTGTATAAAATAGTTTGGATATACTGTACATATTTAATTGTGCTTCATATTTTACTCAGGGTATGTCAACATTCATAAAGAAATCATTTAAAAAACAATGTCAGATAGAATTTTTTCTAGACATTTACACTTTTTAAATTGGCTCTATGCTACGTCCGGGGTTTTGAAACCAAGAAAATTTTTACCACTAGGTTTTTTTAATAATATCGAAAAAATTATTAACTGCCTTATTAGTTCTTTTCTAAACATATTAATTGTTTTAAGTAAACATTGTAATACGTTTTCCCCCCACAATATACTGTATATCCCAAACTCATGAAACACCTTTTCTCTGCAAACACAATCAGGCTTTGCAGGTCACTCTGTAAAGAGGTTATGGTAAAATATTGTAGGTATTTTCAAAATTATTTGGAGAATTCCAGTGTTTTTAAAAATACCCACATTACCACATTATCTTGTATTGGCAAGTGACTTGAAATATAGTTTCAAGTTAAAAGTTAGTGTAGTCCAAATACGCTTGTCCAAGATACAAATCTGTTAACTTAAAGAGAACTCAAATGAAGCGTTGATACATTTCCATTTATATTAGTGGCATTTCATGGATGCCCTTATACAAACACTTACAAAAGAGCTTTGAAATCTATAGCAAAAACTACATTTATTGCATTTGGCAAACCTCCTCATCCAGAGTGACTTACATGTTATATAACTAAGCAACTGAGGGTTATGAGTCTTACTCAGGGACTCATCAGTGGCAGCTTGGTTATGCAGGGATTTTAACTCGTGACCTTTCTATCCGAAGTCAAACATCCTAACTACCGAGCTACCACTTCTCAAATACATCCTGATACTGGTTTATTAGGACACAGACGAAGAATAATTAGTTTTTATATACTGTGGAATCTGTGCTAAGGATTTAGAGTCTATTCCAGGAACACTAGGTGTGAGGTGGAAATATACTCTGGATGAATGGTGTACTATGAATGCACCCACTCACATTAGGGGCAATTTAGTGTAAGCATTTCACCTAGCCGCATAGAGGATGGCAAGAAAAGTGTTAGAAAAAGAAAGAAAACCAAACAGAACAACAAATTATCTATAAATTCCACAAAAAGACTTGCAACTGTGAACAGTTGATACACTCAACATTCTCCATCACTGTTGAGGTTATTAACCCTGATGTCCTATAATCCATGGACTTACGCCATCACCCAGAAAACACATTCTTTTTTGATTCTTGTTCCTCACATGGTTTCGTTCTCACTTCATCTCAGGGAGTTTTGCTCTCACCACTTGATCACTTATCATAGTTCTTTAAAAGCTGCTTTGTGACAGTGTTCTTTGTTATACAAAAAAAATGAACCAAATACAAAAAGAACAATCAAAACTCCAAACAGTCAGTAACTCAAGTTTAGGACCAAACCAGTGACGTGGGTTGGAAACTTTCCATAGAAATTAACGGGAATATACACTTTATTGTCAAAAGTATTCACTCATCCTTCCAAATTATTGAATTCAGGTGTTCCAATCACTTCTATAGTTACATAACATCAAGCACCTTTGTGAAAGTATTGGTCGCTCTCAGGAGCTCGGTGAACTCCAGCGTGATAGGATGCCACCTGTGCAAGTCCAGTTGTGAAATTTCCTCGCTACTAAATATTCCACAGTTAATTGTTAGTGGTATTATAACATAAAGTGAAAGTGATTGGGAACGACAGCAACTCAGGCACAAAGTGTTAGACCATGTAAAATCACACAGCGGGTGAATGGATGCTGAGACACATAGTGCACAGAGGTCATCAACTTTCTGCAGAGTCAATAGCTACAGACCTCCACGCTTCATGTGGCCTTCAGATTAGCTCAAGAATGGTGTGTAGAGAGCTTCATGGAATGGGTTTCCATAGTCGAGCAGCTGCATCCAAGTCTTACATCTCAAAGTGCAATGTAAAGCATCGGATGTAGTGGTGTAAAACACGCCGTCACTGGACTCTAGAGCAGTGAAGACCCGTTCTCTGGAGTGACGCAGGAGAAGGGTACTTGTCTGACTGCATTGTGCCAAGTGTAAAGTTTGATGGAGGGGAGATTATAATGTGGGCTTGTTTTTTAGGAGTTGGGCTTCGGTCCCTTAGTTCCAGTGAAAGGACTCTTAATTCTTCAGCATACAAAGACATTTCGGCCCGTTCCTGTTCCTACATGAATGCGCACCAATGCACAAAACAAGGTCCATAAAGACATGGATGAGTGAGTTTGGTGTGAAAGAACTTGACTAGCCTGCACTGAGTTCTGACCTCAACCTGATAGAACACCTTTGGGATTAATTAAAGCGGAGACTGCAATCTTCTGGTCCAACATCAGCGTCTGACCTCAAAGATGCGCTACTGGAAGAATGGTCAAAAATTCCCATGATCACACTCCTAAACCTTGTGAAAAGCCTTCCCAGAAGATTTGAAGCTGTTCTAGCTGCAAATAGCCAACATCATATTAAACCCTATTGATTAAGAATCGGGTGTTACTCAAGTTCATTTGCTTATAAAGGCAGATGAGCGAATGCTTTTTGCATTATAGTTTATCCTAACAGGAGTTAATGAGAATAAACTGGAAATGTACAAAATTGCAGGATAAACTTGGTTAAAACAAACAGATCGAATGCAATTTCAGTTCAAACTCTACCCTGCACATTCATCAATCACATGTACACAGCACTCTTACTGCAGGGGTAATGAGGCCACACCCCCTACATGCACTGTGCATTCATCCATAACACAACACATCATTACGCAAATCCTGCACACAAAATAATGCAAAAAAAATGTCCATCTCCGTGAGTATTTACATAAATTATATAAATATTGCATAAGCTACTGTGCAACAAAATTATACTAACAATTAAATAGAATTAAAAAATTTCATTTTTCTAATCTGTATTATTTAAATTTATGCACATTAGCTTAAGGCCAAACGAAAAGTTTGTATATGATATATGTTTGTATATGATAAGGTTTATATATATTTTTTTTAATTTTGAATGAATTTCCATAAATTCCTTCTAAGTTTCCAACTCTGAATATTTCCCATATAAAGTTCCCATGCCAAGTTTCTGGCAAGTTTAAGAACATTTTCCACCCCTTTGCAACCCTAATCACATGTTCACTTGATTTTTCACACAAGTTTCAAGGTCAAATGTCTTTTTTTCACTCACATCATCTATGTCATTTTTCTTTAAGGCATTTGGCTGCTCTATTATTAGGATATTGATCCTGTATGCTTTCACGCATAAAGTAATTCGCTTTCATTTATGACTATGTGCGCAGCTTACAGTATATCCACCCAGACGTGTTTGTGTATTATGTTGCCAATTAAAAGTTTAAATCTGATTCGGGCTTCTTTGTAGTCTTATCAGGAACTAAGCAGGCAGAAAGGGCCTTTTCTACAGATTCAAATCCTCCTGGCTTTCAGGATCTGCCAGTGGGATCAAAGCAGTAGAGCGTGTCAGAGAGAGAGTTAATACGAGCTTAATCTTTCCAGCGTAAATCTAATCGCATGTGGAGAGAGAGGGAGAGAGAGAGAGAGGGAGAGGAATGGAGACAGAGACACAGAGAAAGCAATAGAGAAAGAGAGATAAACACAGAGTTATAGAAAGACACAAAGGGTGAGAGCGAATCAGAGACCGAGAGCAACATAAAAAAAAGACATAAAGAAAGAACAAAGAAAAACACAGTGATACAGTATGTATGATACTGACTGAAAGTAATATTGTCACAGTCACTCAAAGACAGAGTAAAAGAGAGTGAAAAAAGAGATAGAAATGTGGAGAAAGCAAGATATAGACATAGAAAGTCAGACGTACATATGCAGAGATGTGGGAGACAAATACAAATTGAGAGAAAGAGATTGTCCAGATTTACAGAGCGAAAGTGGAATAAGACAGTGCAAGCATAGTGCATTTAAGAAACGAATGTATTCGGACTAGATATAAAGATGCGCTGCACACATTTTGTCTCCTCATTCATCAAACATTAGATCACTTACTGTAAAACACTAACCATACACACCTGGTAACATCTAACAGCACCAAGCTCCATACTGTAAAGCTGATTAGTTATACTGAGGAGATAATTACCCTGTGTTTAAACACCTGCGCGTAATAATTACTCACACCGCTTATACAAGACGATAATATAATTCAGAAAGGTCTATGAACTATCCACATTTATATATGTTGTTCCAAAGAAAAAAAAAAGGTAACTGTGCTGTGGGAAATGTAATAAAACATGCTCACAAATTTGCTAGAAGTCAACACGTGAGGTGACACTAATTTGCATATTCACTTACGTTTATGTATTTTGGCAGACACCCTTATCCAAAACGACTTATAACTGAGCAGTTAAGGGATTAAGAGCCTTGCTCAAGGGCCCAGCAGTGGTAACTTGGCCATGCTGGGATTTGAACTAGTGATCCTCCAAACCAAAGACTAATGAGCTACCACCTCCCGTAAAACAAATACACGTATGGCACTTGGCAGACGCTTTTATCCAGAATGACTATAACTACCTTTTTTATATAACTAATCCAGTGGGTGAGGGTTAAGGCCTGGTTCTGGGGTTTGAACTCATGACCTTCCGATCAGAAGTTCATAAGCTTAATCACTGGGCCATTACTCAGGAAACAATAGTGGCTAATGGTGACAATCAGTAATTGAGCATTGGGAACAATGGTGATTAGTAATTAGTAATTGGTCATTGAAAATCATGGTGATAAATGATTAGTCATTAGAAATAAAGACAATCATTAGTTGGTCATTGTAGACATGATGACTTGGTACTAAGTGGTAGAAAATGGTGGGCAGAGATTGGATTGGATTTTTTTTTAACAAGGGTAAGCAGTAAGTCAGTGAGTGATCACTGATAGACAATGGTGATCAGTAATTGGTAGACAATGGAGATCAGTGATTGGACATTGAGAATAATGGTGATCAGTGATGTAGCATTAGGAATAAGGATGATCAGTGATGGTCATTAGGAATAATGGTGACCAGTATTTAGTTGTTGTGGACAATTGTGTCAGCAAAATGTTCAGCAGTCACCTGCTCCTGTTTTAAAAAAGTAATTTCAGCCTTTTTTCCTTAGATTTCTATTACCTAATTTATTCTTTTTATATGTGACTACAAGTTTAGTTCCTGTTCCTCTGTTGGATTACAACACCTACAACACCTACAACAATTACACCTCCCCAACTTATTAAAATGTCCTGCAAAAATCAACCAAATCTGAAATCAAAATGAATCTTGGGAAATAAGTTTCATCATTTCTAATGATGTCCAAGTATTTTTAGTGAAACTTACATCTATAACGCCAACGCAGAATGCTTGATGAAAGAAAAATTCTCATTCGCACATAATGATCGAAATGTTGTGCGGCGCTGCCAAAATAATCGCTCAATTGTGAAGCCAAATCTGGTGTAAAGATAAATTGAATTTTGACCACTTTTGGTGATTTGAAGCACAAAAATTATACAGAATTGCACATTTTTTTTGTGCATTTAAGAATGAAAAAAGACAAAAATAATCATACAAAGAGAGACAGAGAGAAAAAGATTACAGATCAGGAGGAGAGAAACAAGAGACAGAAAAAAAAAAAAACCCCTTCATCAGCTCTGATTATGTTGAAGGTGAAGCTTTGCCCTCCAGAATCCAGATGTTCTGGGATATAAAATACCTCTTTGTATCATCCTGTAGCTACTGAACTGAACAGTGCCAGTATTTGGCTCTGGCTCTCTCCTTGTTTGGGTGTGGTGCACAGAGCAGGCCTGTACGCCAGCTCAGTATGGAGCACTTTCCCCTTCAAGACCTGTCTCCTCTGCCAGGCTTTTATAAGGATCTTCTACCACTGCACTTCAGGATGTCCCCAGGAGTGTAAGAATGTGACAGATGACGAGAAAAGCTGAAATGCTGCAATCAGGGAAAGACAGAGATCCTGCTGTCCCTTTCATTCACCCTTATCCTGCTTCTTCTCTCTTCTCCAGCCAGTTTCAATTATTGCAGAGTACGTGACGGGCCTATGATTGCACACTAGCTGTGATTGGGGACACACTAACCTTGAGGTTGAGGTTTTACGCATGTTCCCCTGGAGAATCCAGAATCTTTTTCAGAAAATAAACATTTTCATGACCCTTGTGAACAAACATAAAAATGTCTACCTGCACTGTAAATAAACCTAAATAATATTTGCATATTAAACTTTTCGAAACACATCCCAGAGAGTAAAATCTTTGTTCTTCATATAAAAAACCTACCTACAGATCCCGTTTTCCTGACGAAATCCAAAGCAAACAATAAGCAAATAATAATTCTTAAAATGCAATACAAGAACTATGCAAAGCATAACAGTATGAACTGAGTACCTGGAAAGGTTCCTGAAGTGAAAAAGTACAAAAAGTTCTGAAAAGTGCATCTCAGAATCCTAAACCCTCACAGAAAAAACCTGACTACATTTTCTAGGTTCATGAAAAGGTAATATACAAAACCAAAAATCTGGAAAATCCAGTAATAAAGCTTCTGGTTATGACCTTAATATCCACATGTTTTCAATAGGGTTCTCTGATAAAAAACTAAATTCCTGGGTTCTAACAAAATTAAGATTAGAGGTAAGAAATTGCACCGTGCCTTCAACCAAGGAAATAAATATCTGGCTCTGGAAAATATACTATTATAAGCAAAATTTAAAAAAATCATACTTTTGCAAAATTTCCTCAGTAGAAAAACTTTGTTACTGGGTTCCTGAAGAGGTTTCAGAAGAAAAAAAGTTACAAAAAGTTCAGGCACTAAACCCAATGAAATAAAATCCTCTGTCAGCATAAGCTACCTGACATTTTTAAGATTTTAGCCCCAGATTTTTTTGTTTGTGAGCTCGGCTTCCATTTTTACTGTAAGAACCTTTTCAAGAACCTATGATTTTATAAGATTGCTACCACTGGAGGAACGAGAATTTTAGTTCCTGGGCTGTATAACCTTTCAGCATATTTTCTAATAGAGGAACCTTTTAAAAAATATATGGATTTATGTTTTCTTCTACTGAAGCAGACTGGGGATTATTTTTTTGTTATTGGGCTGTAAATTTGCTCACTTTGCCAGTTCTTTCTAGTACCAGTTTGTAGCTTTTGGAATTTAGTTTCGGAGCTTGTTGGTGCCTTTTCAATTCAGATTTTATTCTATTATAAAAACCTTTTAGTTGTTCTTCCCCACAACAACATTTTCAAAAATAAAGGAACTTGAGGAATCTTTTCACTTCAGGAAGACAGGTAACATGACAAAACAGCCAGGAATGTCAACATTTCCCTCAAATCTTTTGGCAAATTACTATGAAAACAAATACTGTAATTACACTTAGCATCAACCACAAACTATGTTTTGTTCCACCAACCATACGGAGAAATGTCAGGCTTGGGTTCAGTGGTGTGCAAATGTCATCTTATAAGGTTTAAATGCCACCGGTCTCAGCTGTTCATGTTGAATCTTTTCATAAACACCGTATTTGTGTTGAAAAAGCACCAGAGGAAATGTGAGAGACATGTTCACACTTACTCACTCATTCGCACTCATTCAATACAAAAATCACAGGTATGCCCCCATGCTTCGTTTCATCCCGCTTCATGTGTGATTACGTGACAGGAGGCACATAAACTAAACGAGATAAGAGCGACTTGCGGCTCGGTGCACAGACTTCTCAGACACCATGGGGTTAGGGGGGGAAAAAAAACGCATTAGCCGATTACTTACATCTCCATGAGTTGATTTGTGAGTCAAGCAGCTTTCTTCTTGAGCGAATCCTGATCTATAGTGCTCCCCACAGCAGAAGCAACAGCTGGAATATCATGCATACAAGCCATGCAGAGAACGCTGTGCATTTGTCAGGCTGCCAGCCACACTCAGCTCGCTAATAATATCCTTGCACGCCTTCCGAACGCAATTACACCAGAACGCGAGGCTATTTCGATCTCACCATAAGCCTAAATGTTTAGGCTGGGGAACCATGCCTTAAGTTTATTGGATCTGTGCAGAACATGCAGCAGCGGACAAAAAAAACATGCTAATGGTGTTAATGCAAGCGCTCCTATCTCATCATCTAAATGCTCTGAATGGACTTGATGAACTGAGTGCTTTGGTATGAAAAAAAAATATATTGTGGAGATTTAAATGTGTGGTTTTTTTTTTTTTTTTTGGGTAGAAAGAGAGCACGAGCTCATCACTGTGAGTACAAGAAGAGAGGAGATCATGAGTATCATGGCTCATTGGCCATCTACACTGATTACGCATTCATTTGAAAGGTATTCAGTCTGAAGATCGTTCCTATTAGTGGTGTAGGATCATTCAGGGAACTGTACTCCGGACGATATCCAGGAAATGGAGTGTGTTTTATCGCGGCTCGCCCTGGTGTTACATCAATTAACACCTCATTAATTAAAAAAAAGGAAGATTAAGTCACTTGAGCTGGGTAGTGGGCTTTCCTTGCAAAGTGTGTATTTAAATAAGGAATAAAACACAATGGAATGGGAAGTTAGGAAAATAATCAACAAGAGAGTGCCATTTGATTATAATTATATGTCCCAGAGTGCTCTGTTCCTCTTATACCACAGCAAATAGTAGACATAAACTGATGTTTTATCAATTTATAGTAACATTTTATGTTGTGTAACGTCCATAAGACATGGTTCCTGTTATCATTTACATTATAGTAGCTATAAACATTTGTTTCCTCACCAGGCTCTTGGTTTTCTCTTTTAAAGTCAATAAAGCAAAAACTAGCCTGTTAATGGTACGGTTAAGTGCAATGAGATTTTGAAATGGTTTTACCGCTGACAAAGCAGTAAAACTGGAGACTCCTTCCGACATGCTAAATACAGTAAACAATACAGTAATCCTTACATAGCGCTGTACTATATCACTATTTACGTGGGAAAAAAAAGAATATAATCTAGTCGTTTAGTATATCTTGATGCTATAATATTGGTGAGGTAAATTGTGCTTAACAAGGGTTTAAACTTAAAAAAATAAAACTTTTCATTTGGCTCATGTAAACGTGGAATAAACAAAAATACTGAAGTATTTTCAATGTGTGTTAAAATCAGTGCCTGTATGCTGTACCTGATGTGAGTCACACTCACTTTTAAACCAGTTCTAAAGCATATTGTGTGTTTTTAATGCAGAGGCATAACCAAAAATGTCACTTACATTTAAAGCATTTGGCAGAGGTTCTTATTCAGTGTAACCTACAATTGAGCCGTTAGGGTTGAGGCCCTTGCTAAAGGTTGGTGGTGCTGGAATTACAACTCACAACCTTAAAACCAAATTTATTTCCGATGTACGAGAAAATATAGAAAGCAAAATCATGACTGTTTCCTTGACATGTACAAATTAATTGGTAAGTATGGCATGCCTCGTGACAAATTAGTTCTTTTTTAGCTTACGTCAATTAAAAACACAATTAACCATCATACAATCTGCCTATACTTAATAAAGTTGCTATGAAATACATTTATGACACTGAAAATAGTCAAATAATCCGCAGAAAAATAGTCGCACTGGGTTATACAAGCGATTATAAATCTTGATCTTCTTACAGTGGAATTTGTCAATATTACAATGCTGTGGTTCAGTTTGTTGCCATTAAATTAAATTGTAAAGAATTCGAGAATTCTATATTTCATTAGTGTCCACTATTTAAAATCAGGATTGGTCTCGGAGCATAGCATTAGCGCACTCAACATTTTTGAATGCGTTGAGGTGAAATAACGCCATGACACCCCATGAGAAAGTTGTAACTAAAGGAAATAATAGGATATTAAAACGTGAATAAATATAAACCTTGCAGGTCATCGTTACTGTTCAAATTCAACAGCGCTGTGGTATAAGAATTAGATTTGGATCTGTCAGGATTTCGAAAGTTAATGCTGACTTCATGTTACAAGTCACCAGCATATTTAGGAGTGGAAGAACCGTCTTTAAATCTGATATTCAGGTACATCTTGTGTTCTACACGTCCTGATTTTGTTGCACATTCTCACCAGGGTTTCTTTTTCAAATGGCTTTTATTTGTGACTCCTCAATTAGAGCAGCGGCAGACCAGATAAGCACTGGGAAATTTACTTTTGTTAAAACTGTAATCCACTCTGATGTTAAATAATGTGTAAAAATATAAAATCAGAACGTGATTTCAGTTCTAAATGTTTTTTCTTTTTTAATAAAGAGCCAGTGACTTGCTGCATAGTCAGTCTACATTTGTTTGCAAGTGTGTGTAGCAGAAAGTTAGCGCATATAATAGAAGTGAAGAAGCCCCCTTAAGCTAGCGCCCAGAGCCCTAGTTGCACACAGGAGCGGAAGGCTACTCACGCTGGCAATGCCCCCAGGAGCGCCGTGTCCAGCCCCAGCAGCAATCGATGCGAGTGCCGTAGCGGCACAGACCATTGGACGAGGCCATCTGCCTGGGCCACCTGTCAGGAATAGAAATCGGCTATCAGTAAAATCAACAAAACAGCCAAACATCATGCTAAATTGACTTTAGCAAAGGTTTGCTTTGAAACAATACATCGTTTCACCTTTAATAGCATAACATTTCAGTTCATTTCAGTGACCTGCAGAATGAATTCAGCCATTTCCGCTGCTTTAAGTTAACCATCAGACTGTGGCTAGTTATTACAGCAAATAATAAGAATTTACAGCAATTCCCTTTTCAGATCCATGCAATTTTGTTACAAAAAATCCCAAACATTCAACATTCAACATGGTGGATTTTCTATATTTTTCCCCCACCTAACTGACATATTTGAGTTGTTCAAATCTATCTATCTATCTATCTATCTATCTATCTATCTATCTATCTATCTATCTATCAAGCAAAGCTTTAATACAATTTTTTTTAATAACTGACCATATTTAATAAGATTTTTATTAATATTATTTTAGTTTTTGATAAGTACCCTATCTGGCTTTGGGGCACTGTATCACATTTACAGTGTGTGTGCGTGTGTGTGTGTGTGTGTATGTATGTATAGAGAGAGAGAGAGAGAGAGAGAGAGAGAGAGAGAGGGAGAGGGAGAGAGAAATGAAGGTTTCTTCTTAATTGCTTTTAAATTGATGCATTGCTTTTCATTCTGATTGGTCACACGGTCAAGGTTAATTTTCTACAGTACCTCTGGCAGATTTATATTAATACGCTTATTAATATAGTATTTATAGTTCCCACCAATTTACAGGTACTTGTAGAGTGTACACTCCACATAATCTTTAAACAAATATGCATTTGCTGTGAGGAAATTTTTATTTAATATTTCTGGATGGACTCTCCAGCACCAGCACTGTAACATTCAACAGGAAAGCTGCAACTATGGTTCCTGTCAATAGTATTTCAGATAGAGAATTTTGTAATTTTAGGGTTTATATTTCACATAAATTATATAAAGATAATAAATAATAAAAGACAACTAAACAGTTATTATACATCATTATATGTGTAATTGTATTTCATTATAAAGTTGGCAAATTGCCAATGTTTTCCTTAAGATTCCAGCATTGTATAATATGTATAATATTATACATACATATCAAATATTTTACATTATATGAACAAATGTTTCTGGACACCTGACCGTAAGCTTCATATCTTCTTTTTGAGCACCCCATTCCACATTTAATCCCTATTTGCTGTTATAATAACGTCTAGAGATTTGTGCTCATTCAGACATAAGAGTTTAAGTAAAGTCAGGAATGGTTGTATGTGAGGTGAGCAGCCTGGGGTGCAGTCAAAGTTCCAGTTCCAACTCATCCCAAGGTGTGCAATAGGGTTAAGGTCAGAGCTCAATAGCAGGCCATTCAAGAACTTTCATTTCAACCCCTAAAAAGCATATCTTTATAGAGTTTACTTTGTGTACAGAGGCATTATCATGCTGGAACAGGTTTCAATATCCTGTACAAGTGATGAGAGAATTTAATGCTACCATATCCAAAGACATCCTATACAATTGTGTGCCTCCAACTGTTTGGAAAAAAAACTGGAAAAGTCAGGTATCCCGTAATATATAGTTACACCATTTCCTACCTAAATGTCTTGTTAGGTTGAGTTGAACTGTCATCCATTATTTATCTTGTTGGTAAGGTTGTATAGTTGAAAAACTAAAAGATATTTTAAACTAAAAGCAAATGCTTTTTTAACAAGGACGATTTTCACATGCTATATGAGAGTCTGTGGTGTGTGCAATATCTCTGAGCCTGTCTGGCTGATGCTGCTTATCCAATTCATCAGTAAGTCAATGACACCTTATCTGCATTCACACTGCCTCCATTGTATGTGAAGATAGAGGGGCTGCAGATAACGCCAGTGTGAATTATCGCTCCGTCGTTCAGCGATGGTGGTGAGACGAGCTCTATCTGCTCTCCCTGCAGACACCCGAGCATCCACTAGCGATGGTGCAGAAAATGAGAATAGGGTTTGACACTGGACAAAATTCAACATGACCCAAAGAAATGAGATGCTTTTTTTAAGATGGGGATGTACTGTGTTTAATCCACTGTAGGTCATTTCTCAGTGAAATGAGATGTCTTTAGGCTAAGATGAACAGTTCTTGCGAAATAAGCCCAGTTTCTTGGCAGGATTATGACTTGTTTTCTTTTTTTTCTTTTAAACTAGAGGAACGAACCATTTAAGGTCTGCAAAAAGGAGTACAGCAGATTCCAAAACTATGGTCATCGCCTGACCTAGATGGATCAGGTGGTCTTTGCCAGGTTTGAGACTAAAAATACACATCAACATCATTTTCCTGGAGAAGTGACCATTTTGAGTAAGAGAAAATAAAAGATATAGGAGGCGGGGTTTGGGATTGGAGGACTTGCCCTAAGAGGGTGGCATTGTTAATTCCGTCCACACTCACCTCAATCCGGTTCGATTAGTGTCTCCTTCCAGCCAGGGAAAATGCTAATGCCTCTGGCTGCCCCTGCTGCCAATCATTTGGAGAGCAGGGTTGATGGAAAGCAGGCATGGCAGGCCTGGGAAAAAATGTTTGTGTGCTGTCTGGCATGGAGACAGGGACATGACTCTTCACAAAGACTCCGAAGTCACACCGGGCATGCTAAGCGCCACTGTCTGGCTTTACTCTGACACGGTCGTTGTTTGGTTTCTTGTTTCTTGCCTCACACACACATATACATGCACACAGCTGGATGGCCACTCTCTGCCTTCGCTGTATGCGTCTCCACTCAGCGTCGAGTCTCTGATCGCCAAATGCAATCAAAACACGTACCTAAATACTGACTGCTAAATGATTACAGAACTATTAGCCATGATACTAAATCTGATCATCCCTGATTATGCTCATTTATATAATAAAGGCGCTAATCAGCTCGAACTAAGGCACCGACGGATAGAGATGAGAAGCAGATTGCTTTATTGCAAGCGCTGATAATTAACATGGCTGATCTCCAGATAGGAGATTTTAACCCTGGTTTCAAACCCAATAAGGTCTCTGCAGTTATGTGGCAGTACGCCTTGCAGTTGAATGACGGATCATTTGCATAGCTGCATGGTGGGGTTTGCAGGGACACAATAGAAGATAGCGGGGAGAGATAAAGAGATAAAGAGATGAAGAGATAAAGAGAGGGGGGGGAGAGAGACTAGGCTACAAAAGATCATTAACTAGGTGTGAGTTATGAATAACAGCGACACAGACAAGCAAGAGATCAAACAGATATGGCAGGAAAACAGGGACAGAGAGATGCAATCAGAGAAAACGTACAAACAAAGAACCAAATCTATACAACCCATCATTGACATGTGCAATATAGAGAAAAAGGATAGTAAGGTAAGGTACTTAAATAATAAAATACAAAATACAATAATAATAATTCAATCACTTTTCCAAGCAATTCTAACATTATAAAATAGTTATAAATTAAAATAAAATAAAACCAAAATAATTTACCTTAGAACACCGCTAACGTTTTACCCTCATTAGCAATGCAAGGATTAAAAAAAAACTGATATCCACTTGTCATTCCAAATATCTAATGAACTACTTGACTACCTGTAAATTAGCTCTTTCGATTTCAGTAATTTATTTGACAGTAGTTACAACATTACCACAAATGAAACATGTATCTATCTAGCTTAATTACCATGTTCCACCGCTCAAGGGTTCTTGGTACAATGCCATCTTTTGCTTCAATTTAACAAATGTTATGAATTTTATAAACAACAACGTTTTAAGCACCAGCTCACAGATCTGCCACGTTAAAAGCAGAACAGCAGTATATATATCAATGCACGGTATTGTAACATTTCATGTTTTTTGACCAACATGGTTGTTATGCACAAAATATAGCACAACTGCCTGCCACAATCTTAACAGCTTTTTGGAAGCTAATGCTTTCATGCTGTTGTTGCTGAATGAATTCACAGAATAAAAAAAAAACTACTAGCACTGGCACTTTGTTGGTAGAAAATAAATAAATGACAGGTGGACTCATGGTAGCCCATCTGGCATGTGTGTCTGGCATGAGGACAGAGTACAATGAACTGAAAATGAGAGAATAATAAAGAAAGATTTCAAAATCCCACCATTAATTCAACAGTTTCATAGAAAAAAGAGCTCCTTAATGGTACCTCAAGGGTTCTTCAAACACTTAAGTGTTTAAAGCTTCTTAATTCTTCTTAATTAAAGGCTTATCGGATCAGAAATGATTCTGTTGGAGGGTTCTTCATAGCAAATTCAATAGTTACTGCAGAGGAACAAGTCAAAACCATTTCAAGGTGTAGAACAGTCCCATAATGCATTTCTATTTCATAACATTAGCTTGGTATACTGTCTGTAAGGCTTTATTTATCATCCATTCCTTTCTTAGCTACAGCACATTACAGCGCTAAGATCACAATTTGCCAAATATTTTCAACAACTTCATGCAATGGATGCCAGGGTTCTGCCATGGTGACAAAATAAAACCCCTTAACGGCATGCTTCGAGCTCACTGGTTCTTGGTTCCCATTCAGAAGCTGCAAACAATGCTTTTTTTATCACCAGCATAGAATGATTTGAAATAAGGCCAGCACTAGCACCAAGATAGTAAAAAATGCTAAAAATGGGGTACTCTGACAGGCCAGTTTTATTTGGAGAAAAAAATGAAACAAAAAAAACAAAGTGATTTTGAAAAAATGTGCCTCAGTAGAGGAATGAAGACAGATATGACCGACCTGTAATGTCAACCCTATGGAGACATCTGGTATGTGTGTGGTATAGGAGGAAGCCTGATCTCACCTCCCTAGTGCCAAGAAAGAAGGGCGCACGAGTCATCGTGTGCCAACCTGCCGTTTGTGAACCCTGGACCACATCCAATGAGATGCCAGAGTGAGAGAAAGCGTGAGAGAGAAAACTGGGAAAAAGAGAGAAGGAGATGCCTGGCGCCTAGGGTCCATGCTTAACTTGGTGTAAAATGACTGTCACAACTAATCTCTGCCACCTATTCGAACGCCTGACCTCACCCTGTCAAGCACACACTCTCAACGGCTTACTTCAGCTGTGTTAGGCACTTACATCCATCATGCGGGTGGAGTCATTTCTCTTCAAACTCTCCTTGCGGTTCATAAGTAGAGGCCAAGATCTAAATTGTTGGTAGGAAGCCGTGATTTGTGTTTCGGCGCAAATGAGGGTGGAACGAGAGTCATGAAAAATTCATGAAATTTGCGCTCTAGTCTAACACAAAGGCCCGAAGCCATTATTACAGTCCCATATGAAATTCATATTGCGTGTCACACTGTCATTTAATATGCATAAAGTCATCTCATGAATAATGATTTAATGATGCATGGCACGGTTTGAGGAGGGGGAAAAGGGACCTTTAATACTCTTCACATTCCTGTGACACCTCCTCTGACTGGCCTACAATCAGACATGGGTCATCAAAACACACACTTGCCAGTCACATCCCACACTCGTCCACACTGTGTGTGTGCACTGAAACAAGAGTTTGCCTGAGAACACATCCTCACGCCTCGCTCCGGAAAGCTAATGAAGTCTAATCGCTCATTATGAAAAGGGTGAATATAAAATTCCAGCAATCTGTGTGTAATGACCAAGCAGAGGAAGCCATATTAGTGCGACCGGCCATTGGTCTCTCGGATGCCGAACTGTTATATGCTGATGAATTGCATGTGTGCACAGATAATGACTGAACAGCTGACAAACGAAGAGATAGAGAGCACCAAGTGATTCAGAAGAAGAAAAAGAATAGCATGGAACCCATTTCACAGAACTAATAATACGCTTAATGAGGCAGGAAGTCCCGCATCAAATAGAACCGGGCTTAGTAATATAGTGCAACCTGGACCTAATAGTGAAAAGTCTTCAAGTTTAGAATAGTAGTAATTATTATTTTAGCTCATTCTCCAGAATTGAGCGGCAATGCAGAGCTGGATTTGTTTCATGTCATTATGCAACATGGGAGATTCAGAAAATGGCTGGTTATTGGCTGATGCTGGGTTTAAACTGGATGGTGCAAGATGCATAAAATGATTAATAATCATATGCATAAATGAGGCTAATATTTGACTCTATAGTGGCAATAGAGCATTGGCAGCATTTGGCCCAAACTTGGTCAGATGGTTCCTTAGACAATTCCTGATCAAGGTGCCAACAATTTTATACTAGAAAGTTCTATAGGCTGAAGTCCTAACTAGAAGAAGAAAACAAGGAAGAAAAATGTTATTTGCAAGCGTCATTTTCAGGGGCCAAGCAAACAGATTCAGCAAGCTGTAAATTAAAAGACATGCAACAAATGTAGCCTAATCAATCACAGGACAGCTTTAGGCAAAAGAGTTCAAGCGTGATTTGTACTTTCACTCATGATTTTGACCACGAAAGTGGTGAAAGTTTTCTGATTATAGGATAGAAGGTCTAAATAAACAAATGGACAGCAGGGTGTCCAGATGATGCACGCCAAATCAGTTGAAGATTGGACAAAATCTGAAGTAGGCAAGAAATTTGCTCTGGCCGCTATAGTGCCAAGCTTTCACACAGTCTGTTATAGAACACAGCCAGGATTTAATTGGGTTGTCCTACAGAGTGATATAATAATCTCAAAATACTGCAAGAAAAAAAAATCACCTTCTAAACATTAGGGTATTTATAACTCATATTTTTACTTGAGAACTAGCAGAGATTGATTTACTTTTAAATCAGACCGAATCCAATCCAAGCATATGGGTATGAGTGAAGGGCCAAGTCCCAAAGCTCAAGCAGTTCTCAGGCAAGTCCTTGAACTCACACCAATCTCAGCACTGACACACAACCCTAACTGCTCACACGCTCCAAAAAATACAGAGTTGAGCAAAGAATAAACAAAATTGGAGATATCGCTCCAATGCGAAACCTTTGCTTTCGATATTAAAACTGGTGAGCATACATGTCATGGAAAACATAAACATTTGTGTCCAGATCAATTTTCGTCGATTATCCTTGTTGATGAATCCGACATATTTTTGAATTGTTTGATTCTGGAGATCAGGTCTTTTGGGGAGAATCTGTGCATCAAGTTGTTTTTTATCTGTTTGCTCGTCGTAAACATGGACTCATTATTAACTAACACAATATTTTAAGGTTAATATAATTTCTAACCTTAGTCAGTGTATGAAGACTGCAAATAATTTATTTGCAATAATTCAGCATTAATGATAACTTTTGTAAATGAAACACAACCCATACGACTCGTCTGACCTCGGCCTAAATATCCAAACACCTCCAAGCACTTCTCCAGATTCTGAGCAAACTCTTATAATTAGATTTTAAATTCATTAAATCCAGCTTTGTGGTACAAAACGCTTGCATGCAGTTCAGGTGTGGCTCAGCCGATTAGACACGACTTCCAAATGGCCTGCCAAAGGAAAGGAAATAATGTATGGGTCTTTTAGAGAAAGATCTTGTCGATGAATTTAGACTGAAGCAAGTGAAGTAGGTTTATAAGCAGAGGCAATAGGCAAATAATGACTCCAGTGACAAGCTCCGTCCATCACTGTTGGCATTAATAAGGCGTGCTGGAGGGTTAATGTAGGGAGATTATGCTCTGGCCAGCTGGCACTGAAAAATTTCAGCATTTCGATCTCCAATAAGAGACACACCATGTGTTTTTTTCACAAATCGAACCTTTGATCCGAATGTAGTACATAAACTGACCAGGCATAACATTATGCCCACCTGTCTAATATTGTGTTGGTTGAGCATTAACAGCATGGGCTATTGCAATTTGAGCTACAGGAGCTCATCTGTTGGATTAAACTACACGGGCCAGCCTTCGCTCTCCACGTGCATCATTGAGCCTTGGCCACCCATAACCCTGTCGCCGGTTCACCACTGTTCCTTTCTAACACTTTTGGTATAGTGGGGGACATTATTATTTGATCCTCTGCTGATTTTGTAAATGTACCCAATTATAAAGAAATGAACAAATTAAAGTTATTGTTATTATAAATTAATTTGTATTTGATCAAGCGAAATAAGTATTTGATTCCAAACCAACCAGTCACAGTTATGCCTCCCACACACCCAAATTAGTCCTGTCCCTTTAGAAAAGAACTCCTAATATCAACTCGTTATGTGTATAAAAGACACCAGTCTCAGAATCAACCTCCTCAATTCAAAAGACTTCAGGGACAAGATTGTAGACCTGCACAAGGCTGGAATGGGCTACAAGACCATTAGCTTGCTGCCTTGGCGGTATGTTTTTGGCCACAGTCATGATGGAAGACCCGTCTATGACCCATCTTTAGTGTTTTGGCTAAGGCTAGCAGTTCTCATTCAGGATTCTACAGTGCATGACCCAGTTCATGTGGTGACGTCTTCCTGTACCCTTAGCAGAGAAACAGCCCAAAAGCGAGTCGAGTTGTCAAAGAGCTCGATTTTGGTCTCATATAACCACATCACATTCTCCCAAGCCTTCTCTGAATCATTTAGGTGTTTGCCAGCAAACATCAGATGGGCCTGTTCATGGTGTTTGTTGGTGTTTTGCCAATGTTTTTCTTGGTGACTGTGGTCTCAGCTCCCTTGAGATCATTAACAAGCTCCTGTAATCCTGGGCTGATCCCTCACCAAGCCTTTTGCTAATGGTCTTGTAGCCCATTCCAGCCTTGTGCAGGTCTACAATGTCGTCCCTGATGTCCTTTGACAGCTCTTTGGTTTGTCCATGGTGGTGGAGAGGTTTGAATGCAAAAGGTTGATTATGTGACTGGTGCCTTTTATACACAGAATGAGTTGATATTAGGAGTCTTTTCTTAAAGGGACAGGATTAATTTGGGTGTGTGGGAGTCAGAATTCTTGCTGGTTGGGGGATTTAAGACTTCAAATAATTCATTGGATCAAATACAAAATAAATATATATACTATATTTTAAAAAATCAGATTTTTTAAAATATTTTTTTCTTTCTGTTAAAAATAATACAAATTCTAGACTGTAATTTTTTTGTGAGGGGTAAATAAACAAAATCACGCCGTTATCAAATAATTATTTCCCACTGTAGATAATGACCAATCCAAACCGAGAACACTTGAGCTATGACTTCCCATTCACCTGAGTGTTTATTACCACTTTATTCTCAGGGTTCACCTGGAAAATGGTACTATCTGGAACACGTAATGTTAAACACGGATGTTGTAGGTTTTTTTGTGGAACCATTAAGAGTAAATCCAGAAAGATTGGCCCCTGGAGAACCCTGATAAAATGAAAGTTGAATTCAACACTTATTTGAATAAGGGTTTACAGCTCCAGTGAACAATTCTGTTTGGTCTTCAAAAGGAAAACACTCAGTTGTAAGTTTTTATGTGAGACCTTTATAAGCGCCCCAAAAGAAACAACCGAGAAATCCTAATGGTTCCAAATTTACTGTAAGTTGACCTGGGGGCTAAAAATAAGGTAAGAAGTTTCAAAATCAAATTCAAGATTTAAAACCATTACACACTTTAACGTTTCTTGAAAGAATGAGGGTACTTTTGCCCACGTCACTTCCTAAAGTGCTTCTAATTGGAACATTGTCTTATAGAAAAACACTTCCATGATTCTCCTAGACAACTGAGGGCACTTAAAAGTATCCCGCTTGAATTGTTTTTTCAGAGCGCTTCCTTCATGCAGACCATGACAATAAAGTGTGATTATCAATCTCTAGCCCACTGTTCTCATGTTATAAATCAGGTCACATTAACATCTGTTAAATACCGCAAACAAGTGTATAATCATGTGGACAGAGGAATTGATTGAAAGTCTTATAGTGGCTGTGCTTGCATTAAAATCCAGCATCCCATTGGTTATAAATATTTCCACAAATCCCACACCACTCCTCATTCTCCTCACAAATAAATTGAGGTAAAATTAGACTGAAAAGCTGAGATGATGAGTCAATGATTGCCCCATTTTTTTTCCAGAGCTAAAATAGAGGATTTCTCCTTTTACAGTGCGCTTGGGTGGCCAAGTTTTTACTGTATACAGTTTGATGTATACTCCACAGTGCTAACCAGTACACCGGTGTCTCGCACTGGGTATATCCTTTTTAGTGTTTTTCCTTGCTCCAGCACACCCAGCTGAACTTCTTAATGACCTGATGAGTTGGGTCAGGTGTGTTAGAGCAGGGGAAATCCAGCAGCAGGACCTACAGGAAACCAAGCTGTAAGAGGAGACTGCAGCATGCAGAACCACATGCCCAGAGAAAGTTAAGCTTAGGTGTATTAATAAAACAGTATGATGCAATGGCTTGAAACAGACTTTTTTATATGTTAAAAAAAAAACCCTCACGGGGTAAATGTAGCTGTCACGGGTGCCTAAAGCGAAGTTGTGATCCATAAATAGGACTCATTAATTTCAGTTCAACCCAAAGCGCAGAGCGCGTTATTGCATGGGAAGAATTTGACCTGCTATAATCTTGAGATCAGGGTTAGGTTCACGTGAGGCTCAGGGTGATCTCTGGAGGGTTGGCATGCATGCGTGCGTGCGTGTGTGTGTGTGTGTGTGTGTGGTTTGCAGTGCGCCTCCTCGCATAGTTCAGCATTTCATGTTAGGACATGAAGCCCAAAGCAGGCAACCCGGCGCGCGCTTTCGGTCTTATCTTTCAGCCAGAAGGAAACACTTCCCTCACACTTGCACTCTAATCGGGCATTCATTGCTGTCCCTTTATGCGTTATAATACAGTATAGCCTGATCATAACGCACAGCATTGCCTTAATTACCTGAGTTAATAATTGCATGCATGCATTTTAAGATAAATGTAATTGTCGGGTTATTTTGCGTGGATGCCAATTAAGAGCGCAGCAGTTGTAACACATTGCAATGCATCAGTTTCTTTGTGAATGGATACATCATCATCTCCATGATCCACCATAACCCATAAAATCCACAAACTGTGCGTTTCATTCGGTCATCTAACTGTTTGCATGCTACAGATATTTTTTTTATATATATGGAAATAGATAATACTGTGCGCAAAAACCAAAATCTCTGTGCTTACCTTCCATCAAACTCTGCGCTCACACCGATCCAGCAAATCCACAACGCGATCAACTTTATCAACATTTCCGCACAAACAAATCCAGCAACCGGCTTTGCGCTCCGGAATTACAGCAGGCTGGGAACAAACAAACAAACAAAGTAACAAAATCTGGGAGAAGTTCACAGAAGGTGCATGGGAAGAGCACAGATCTGGTTGATGTGCTAGGTGTGAAGTGATCTGCTCTGCTCTGCTCTGCTGCTGAGAAGCGGAATGCGCTCTACTGGCGCTCACAAAGCGCTGATAGGAGATTTACCCAAGGAACCGACTCCTTTTAAACGACCCCCTTAGGAAACTCGATTACGGGAATCGATTCCTTGATAGAAAGAATAATTATATTTTGAGTGGATTTTTTTCCATACTGGGAAAAATCACACCATGTATAAAGTGTATTAGAAGGTGTAATTAATTGATTCCTACTATTCCATGAATATATCTTAGATCAGGGGTCACCAACATGGTGCCCGGGGGCACCACATGGACCAAGGACCACATGAGTAGCCTGTGGGCCCTTTTTAAAAATAGCTGTTTCCTACTTTGTTAAATTATTGTTGCTAATTATTGTGAGAAATCTTTAACATGATCAGTTTGTTCACATAGATGAATATAATTAATTATTAATAATAACATAAAATTAAAAGTCAATTGAGCAAAATTGTTATTTCAGATTAAACTGGTAGCCTTTCACATTAATCGGTACCCAAGGAGTAGCTCTCAGTTTCAAAAAGGTTGGTGACCCCTGTCTTATTCATTTCACAATTTAATGATGAGTCCAAGTTGGTGTTCTGTCTGATTTCTGGGCTTCCTCCATTCTAGTTGCACCTCACCCACCCTTAACCCCCCTGCCTACTCAAGCCATTATGATGACATGAAGTCATCAGACTCATTACAAGCACATGGAATGAGTGTAAAAAAGTAAAATTAGTGTACATACTGTATATAAAATTTTTTGAGACACACTTTATTTTTTTTAGTTAAACATTTCAGTTAAATCCAATCAATTTCAAAATCTACTTACTAAATGCAAACTAAAATGACAAAAAGATAGCGGAAGGAAATTTACAGATGTGAAGTACAGGTTTAGTGCAGCAAAGCGAAAACTTTGTTCATATATATATATATATATGTAAAATTTTTTTTTTTTTTTTTCCACCACTTGTATCTTACATGAAATGCCAAAGCAATTTGAGGTATGGGGCTGAATTTAATTTAGAAGCAATTCTTTGAATCACACTTCCTGTTATTTGTGCTGAGTTATGATTTTCTTGTCCAGCATTTCGATTAGATGATGGAATTTCTTGACTCCAGTCAGTTGGATGATTGGATGTTGACTTCAATCCGTTTTAAACCTATAGGGCTAAAGTAAATTAATGAGTGAAAGAAAGAAAGTAAATTAATGAGTAAAAGAAAGAATGAATGAATTAATGAATGAATGAATGAATATATGCATTTTATTGTTACATTATTATTTATAAAGTTTATAATTTAGCATCTATTAAATACAAACTAGTAATTGTTGAAGTTTATTTTATTAATTATTTTACTTTATTACTATATTTTCCTTATTTAAAAAATTAACTTTAACCCCATTTCGGGGAATTTTGAGCTGAGTTATGATTTTCTTTTTCAGCATCTCATAAATATTTCAATTAGATTATTATAGGTCTTGACGCCAATCAATTATCTGCATTTATCTGCATACTAAAATGGTTGGAGGAAATTTTGAGATAAGGATTAGGTTTTCTGCAGCAAGTCGAACTTTAAGAGAATATATATATTTTTATTTTATTAATTTTTGTACTGTATCTATCCACTAGTCATGTTGCATCCACAGAAACTCAGAGTGGTGACTGAATCGAATCAGATCTACTCCAGTTGACTCATTTGCTCGAGAGAATCGAATCAGTAAAGTGACTCGTGATGCCGGGGGACAGCTGCTTTTATATCGAATACTGTATATCAAACAGCGCCGTGCACAGACCTTTTGAGGGGCATGTGCTGAAACTGAAAAAGGGCACCCCCCTCCCTTTTTTATATCAAGATTATTTAGTAACACCGCCAAAAAAAGGGCACTTCGGAGTGTAAGGTCAAAAAGGGCATGTGCTCTGCACAGGTTGAGCCCTACCTGTGCACGTGCCTGATATCAAAACTCATTCTTTCACAAGAATAAGCAAAAAATAAATCAAATATAGAACAGAAATAGAATTGAAAAAAAAGAAAATACTGCTTCTACATACTCAGACTACATTGATCCAGACTTCATGTGTAACTTTGATCATCTCATGAATGATGGTGTAAAAGAGACTGATATTAACTGCACTGTGTGTTATGAGCTGCCTGCTGTCTAGGACTGTTTTTTGTAACTCATTCTTTCACAAGAATAAGCAAAAAATAAATCAAAAACAGAACAGAAATAGAATTGAAAAAAAAAGAAAATACTGCTTCTACATACTCAGACTACATTGATCCAGACTTCATGTGTAACTTTGATCATCTCATGAATGATGGTGTAAAAGAGACTGATATTAACTGCACTGTGTGTTATGAGCTGCCTGCTGTCTAGGACTGTTTTTTGTAATTAAATTTGCAGACTGAATCAGTGCTGGCACATTTATATACATTTGTGTATATATAAATTATAACAAAAAAAAAATTAACAAATTCACAAATAGGATTTATTGCACATTGAAAAAAGAAAATATCCCAGCATTTTATATTCATGAAGAAAAAAAAAAGGAGTTGAATTTTTTATGAGATACACTCATGACAGCCTAGAGGGACTTCATTAAATGAAATGAATTAAATGAATGCTTACACAACTGCAGCCTTGTTGGTAATTATATGTTAGAAGTGAGAAGATAAAGTTATTGCTGTTTAGTCCAAACATTATCCTGTACGTTTTATTTCACTCAGACTGGCTATAGAAAGCTTTCCTGCTTTTTCTTTAATCTACAAAAGAATTTTCACAATTTTCTAATTTACATGTGTTTTAATTAGTGTTAATTAAGATCATATTCGTGTCACGTGCTTGTATTTTTTGCACACAGATAGTCTGGATAATACTTTTTTTAGTACATTAAACAGGTCAACAATAGTCTTTAGATCGACAAAATATAGTTTTATAAGTGTAATATGTAAATAATAATGAAAAGAATAGACTATCTATTTAGATTATTATTTATCTATTTTTATTTTTATTTTAATCTATTTAATTTTACAGAATCAAATAGATTGGTACTATTAGGTGAAGGTCTACTAGGTGAAGTAGTACTAGGTACTACTAGGTACTAGGTGAAGGTAGGATTGCATCAAGGATCGGCCCTCAACCATTTTCTGTTTGCAGTGGTGATAGACAGGTTGACGGACGAGGCCTGGACTATGATGATGAGAGGCCTGGACGAGGCCTGGGCTACGATGTTTGCGGATGATATTATGATTTTTGTTAAGAGTAGTGAGCAGGTTGAGAAGAGCCTGGGGAGGTGGAGATATGCACTGGAGAGAAGGGGAATAAAAGTCAGTAATAGTAAGACAGAGTACATGTGTGTGAATGAGAGGGAGGGCAGTGGAGTGGTGCGGTTGCAGGGAGAAGAGGTGGAGAAGGTGGAGGAATTCAGGTACCTGGGGTCAACAGTGCAAATTAATGGAGTGTGTGTTAGAGAAGTGAAGAAAAGAGTGCAGGCAGGGTGGAGTGGGTGGAGAAGAGTGACAGGAGTGATTTGTGATAGTAGGGTATCTGCAAGAATGAAAGGGAAAGTTTATAGGACTGTGGTGAGACCTGCGATGTTGTATGGTTTAGAGACAGAGGCATTGAGTAAAAAACAGGAGATGGAGCTGGAGGTAGCAGAGCTGAAGATGTTAAGGTTTTCGTTGGGAGTGACGACGATGGACAAGATTAGAAATGAGTTTATTAGAGGGACAGCGCATGTAGTATGTTTTGGTGACAAGGTAAGGGAGGTGAGATTGAGATGGTTTGGACATGTGCAGCGGAGGGCCAGGGGTTATATTGGTAGAAGAATGCTGAGGATGGGGCCACCAGGTAGAAGGAAAAGAGGACGAATAAGGTTCACTAAGGTTCATGGATGTGGTGAGGGAAGACATGCAGGTAGTTGGTGTGAAGCGCAGACGTAGCGGACAGGGTGGTATGGAGACGGATGATCTGCTGTGGCGACCCTTAATGGGAGCAGCCGAAAGAACAAGAAGAAGAAGAAGACTATACATTTGGCCATGTGTACTCCCTGAGATGGTATGAAGAAGAAACCTTGAGCAGAACCAGACACAAAACAGAACCCATTCTCACCAAATGACACAAAATGCAAATTTCATTATAGTTCCATCACTGTTAAGGGTATAAGGTTATGTTCATAGTTCTAAGTGATTATAGGAGACAGTTTTTATTAATTACAACCCAAATCCATCTTCATGGTTCTGGAGTTTTACACTCCACAGTAATCTCAAGAATCTTTTGGCTAAAATTCTGTGACCTACTGTATTTAGGAGTCTTATCTGCAGTTATTGCGTTAGGAGGTCAATAACTGCCAATATAAAGAATTTGTATACCGACAGCTCTATAAAAAAGAAACATGTCTCTAAATGTTGTCTATTGCGTTAACCCTTCCAAGTGATTCAAGCCTGGCTGAAGATTTATATGTTCTTTTGTTCAAATTTCATGACAGGTTTTCCTTTGATATGTCTAAATGCAGTTTTTTCTTTGCAAAATTTTACTTCTGCTTCCAAGTTCTAAGATAGACAGTTCCAAGGTAAGTTAATTGCTTTCCCTTTAGCAACATGTCCCAAAGTGTTTGATTTCTGTTACCCCACAGCAATCTGCCAAACATAACCCATCTATCAATATTATATGCCGCATATCCTACAAGGTCGCATGGAGCATAAAGCCTATCCCAGGGAAATCAAGGAACAAAGGCAGGGAACAAACTGGATAGGATGGAGGTGGCAACTCATCACAGGAACCAATCACACACACACACACACACACCAGACAATTTGGAAATGTCAGTCAACCTTCAACTCATGTCTTCAGACTGGGGGAAGAAACGGAAGTATCTGGAAGAAGCATAAGGAAAGAAGTAAGCAGAGGTAAGAAGTGGGATTCAAGTTCTCAATCTAGAAGGTGTGATGCACATACATACGCATACATACATATATATATATATATATATATTTGGAAATGTCAGTCAACCTTCAACTCATGTCTTCAGACTGGGGGAAGAAACGGAAGTATCTGGAAGAAGCATAAGGAAAGAAGTAAGCAGAGGTAAGAAGTGGGATTCAAGTTCTCAATCTAGAAGGTGTGATGCACATACATACGCATACATACATATATATATATATATATATATATACAGACTCACAGAGACACACAGACACACCCACACAACTACACACACGTGCGCACAAACACACAATGGGTTTGAAGCAGGTTCAGTAAAAAACAGGAACAGTGAGCTAATAGTGATAGACCTAAACACACACACACACACACACACACACACACACACACAC
>MU551713.1:639935-675800 GCA_024362625.1 Silurus asotus
GCCACGGCTGATCATGGACAAATTCGCACCATGCACCATCACTGTTGATTTGTGTAAAGCTGCTTTGAGACAATGTCTGTTGTGTCTTCTGTTATACTGATAAACTTAAGTTGACTTGTCTTCTCTTCTTCTGTCATAGTGAAGGAGGAGTGTCTTCTGTTCTTCTGTCATAGTGAAGGAGGAGTGTCTTCTGTTCTTCTGTCATAATGAAGGTGAAGTGTCTTCTATTCTTTTGTCATAGTGAAGGAGGAGTGTCCTCTGTTCTTCTGTCATAGTGAAGGAGGAGTGTCTTCTATTCTTCTGTCATAGTGAAGGAGGAGTGTCTTCTATTCTTCTGTTATAGTGAAGAAGGAGTGTCTTCTGTTCTTTTGTCATAGTGAAGGAGGAGCGTCTTCTGTTTTTCAGTTACAGTGATAGAGGCGTGTCTCCTGCACTTCTGTCAGGGTAAAGGAGGTGTATCTTCTGTTCTCCTGTCAATTTGATGGTGGCATGTCTTCTGTTCTGACATAGTGAAGTAGAAGTGGCTTCTGATCATCTCTCACTATAAAGGAGGCGTGTCTTCTGTTCTTCTGAGAAGTGAAATTGGTCTGAAATCTGTTCTTCTGTCACAGTGAAGGAGGTGTTGCCTTTGTTCTTCTGTCATAGTAAAGGACGCAAGTCTTCTGTTCTTCTATCATAGTGAAGCCAGTGTGGCCGCTGGTTCTCGATCACAGTAAAGGAAGTGTGGCCTCATTTTTGTTTCATAGTCTTCCTCAATCACAGTGAAGAAGGTGTGGCCTCTGTTTTTTCAATCACAGCAAAGGAAGTGTGATCTCTGTTCCTCCATCATAGTAAAAGAGGTGTGATCTCTTTCATCGTCACAAGAAAGCAGGCGAGGCCTCTGTTCCTCAGTCAGTGTGCACAAGATGTGAGGCCTTTGTTCGTTAGTCACATGGAAGTAGGAGAGATCTATCTGTCTCAATAAAGTAAAAGAAACGTGGTCTAAATCTAAAACTACTTCCTTACCTTTTCTTTACTCTTAAACTTATTTAAAGCACAATGTAGGGCAGCGGTTAGAAAAACACCTGCCCTGATTCACACTCACAACTACTGAGAATATGACAGATGATCTGAAACCATTAAAATGGTTAACCTGATCAACAATGTGCACAGGAAAAAAATGTACACTGGTGCATTCTTAGTAATTCAGTAAACTAGTTAGAAAATGTTCACTGGGAATTTACACAGAAATAAGTGGTAAATAGGTAACGGGGAAAATGGGCTAATAGCCTTTAATGCCTAAAGACACATGCTTTTAATTTTGGCCTAAAAACCAGCAATAGGAACACGACTTGTTCTAGTGATAAATAAATAGCAGCGTTCATATGTATTACACTGACACAGCAAACTGTTAATGATCATTTAACCGGACCGTAATTGCTGTTATGATGATAAAAGCTCCTTTCCAACACAACGAGATTATTCACTTCATTACACTTGAACAAAAAGATAAGGTTGCTTTCACATTAGGGTTTATTTCTTTCTATTCAGTCACCAATGCATGTTTAGAAACTGCTGCTCCTTTTTTTTTTTTAATGAAAAATTGTTTTGTTAGTGACACTGTATAGGTTTATTCATATCTGATCCAGGAGAAACATGGACAACTTTTGGAGGCTACTCAAAATTCTAATCCAAAAGCTGCTATAAAAGACATAGAAGAGTACTTGAGTATGGATTTAGATTATAATCTGAGCTATTTGTTAAAAACTATAATAAAAATGTAAATAAAAATAATAAAATACTGGTACAATTTCCTGATACCTGTTCAGAAAAAGGATGGTAAGTTTCGCTTATACACATCGGTGCATCGACGATCATGAAGGATAATGCTAGAAATGAAACTTGTATATATTTTAGAGTAGTCAATGTGCATCTTGTATAACAGTACAGATTTACTGTCCTTTAAAAAAACTCAACACACAGTTATATTCACTTTTGTTATTTACACAATAATGGCTGGATGTTGAGTTATTTTCTGAGGACACTAAACAGAGGAGAGTAGATCTATACTGCTATACAAGCTGCACATATAGACTGCTCTAAAGTATATCCAAGTTTCATTTCTATAGTATTTCTCCCTTGAGAAGAACTACTACAATACTTGCTGAAATGTGAGGAGTACACTCACTTTTGTGAGATGCTGGATTAATTAATACATGTATATAATTTTAGTAAACTTTTATTATTTATAGTAACCAATAATTTGTGACCGATATTTTATATGTAGATTGATTTCCCCTCGCTAAACGGATTCTCGAGCTCAGAGTGTCCTGAGAGTCACATAGAATATAGATTAACATGGCAGAGGTAGAGCTGCATCTTCCTTGAGATAGAAGAAGAAAAGATCTGGTTTTATTTCATTCTCTAATCTTTTTTTTAAAACTACAAATGCCTATTTGTGAAAGTGCTACTCGTTAGAATTCAGAAAAACATAAGTACATTTGCTGTCTGCAAAGCAATAAAAGTGAATGAGAAAAGTGAATAATGAATCATATACCATCATATTGCATTGAATCACATTGTGTTGAGTTTAAATCGAAATTGAATCGCATTGCATCGGTAGCTGCTTCAAATGTATCTTTAATGTATCTTATCGTTTGCTATGCCTCGAGATGCGAATATCGTCGGTTTCAGTGAAGGAAATCCACATCCATAGTTCAGACACAATCACTTGAGGCTTTTTTGTTTCTGAAAATGCTCTAACTTCCAATTAGCTTTTTTAAAGACACATTCAAGTCAGATTGCAGGCTCTGGGTTTGCTGGGTAATTGCCTGGAAAAAAGCTAAAGCTACAGTATCTTTTCAGTCTGAAAAGTATAAAGAAAATCAGGCATGCTGAGACACAATACAAGATGCCATTGCATTTTATATAAGTGTTTTCTGCGTATTTCTCAATCGCAAACACATACCGCTTTTATGTGAAACTGTACATTGTTTGTTGATTGCCTCCAGTGGTGGAAACTGTCAAGTTCACATCACAGAAAAAGAAAATATATAAAAAATTTGCAAAGGTATTCACCCTAAGTGTGAAGCTTACATGATATATATTTTTTTTACTTTAATTTCAAATGTAGGGTTCTACATAGCTTTATACATTGGGGTTATGAAATATCAAACATTTCAAGGTGTAATAATACTAGGAGGAGTACAAGACAGCAGAAATAATGGATTATAGATTATTTCTATATAATTAAATACAAATCAAATGTCCACATGTACTAAGGTTTTACATATATTGCCAAATGTATTGGGTCACCTGATCTTTACTGCTACTTGTGGTTTGTTTCCAAACTTTTACCCCAAAGCAGAAGGCACTCAATTGGACAGGATATCTTGCGCTATAATAACACTTTGCATTCAATTGAACTTGGAAACCCAAAACCTGTTCCAGCATGGCGATGCTCCTTTGCACAATGTGAGCTTCTTGAAGATCTGGTTTACATGCTATTGAGAGGAAGATCTTGAATTGGCTGCTATAGAGCTCTGATCTCATCCCTACTGAAGACCTTTGGGATGGATGTGAACGCTGATTGCACCCCAGGCCTCCTCACATACATCAGTGGCTGCCATTTATAACACCCTTGTGCCTGATGAACACAAATATCCATTAATACACTACACAATCCAGTGGAACATCTTCCCAGAAAAGTAGAGGGAATTATAAGAGCAACTTGGGACTTAATGTGGAATACAATGCTCAAAAATCACATATCGTACTTATGACTAGGTGACCCAATACTTTTGGCAATATAGTGTATCTCGATATATATATATATATGAATATGAATATGTAGAATAGTTAGGATTTTCTTGTTTTCAGAAAAATTCTTGAAGCTGGAAATAAAAGCTTTAGCTAGTAAACCAGGAAGTGGCTAACGCTAGCGTGATGTTTGTGACAAATTAAAAATCTTAAATCTATAGTGCTAAAGCTAGCCACTTCCTGGTTAGCGGGCTTTGACTAGCGCTATTGATTCTGTAGCGTTTTCATGCATACTCAAAACAAATCTTATTTCCGGTACAGATAAGTAGCCACAGTTGTATGTATGTTTTGAAATTTAATAATGGAAATAACTGTAAAAAATGCACTCAAAATCTGAGGTGGAGACTAAACAAACTTGCAGTCCACCACTTTATACATTCCTGTAAAAACTCAGATTTTTGACTGTCCTTCAGGACTTTTCGGTAAACAGCAGAATTCATGTTTTCATTTATCACAGCAAGTCTTTCAGGTCCTGAAGCAGCAAAACAGCCCCAGACCATCACACTACCACCACCATATTTTACTGTTGGTATGATGGTCTTTTTCTGAAATGCAGTGTTACTTTTACGCCAGACGTAATAGGACACACACCTTCCAAAAAGTTCAACTTTTGTCCTGTCAGTCCACAGAGTATTGGGAATCATCAAGATGTTTTCTGGCAAAACTGAGATGAGCCTTTATGTTCTTTTTGCTCAGCAGCGGTTTCCATTTTGGAACTCTGCTATGCAGACCATTTTTGCCCAGTCTCTTTCTTATGCTGGAGTCATGAACACTGACCTTAACTGAGGCAAGTGAGGCCTGCAGGTCTTTGGATGTTGTTGTGGGGTCTTTTGTGACCTCTTTAATGAGTCGTCGCTGTGCTCTTGGGGTAATTTTGGTCGGTCGGCCACTTATGGGAAGGTTCGCCACCGTTTCATGTTTTTGCGAATAATGTCTCTCACTGTGGTTCACTGGAGTCCCAAAGCTTTAGAAATGGCTTTATAACATTTTCAAGACTGATAGATCTCAATTACTTTCTCATTTGTTTCTGAATTTCTTTGGATCTCTGTATGATGTCTAGCTTTTGAGGTCTTATGGTCTACTTCACTTTGTCAGGCAGGTCCTATTTAAGAGATTTCCTGACACTTTTTCCACACAAGGCCATTTAATTTAGGATTTTTTTCCCCCTCAATAATAAAAACCTTCATTTAAAAACTGCATTAACTTCAACATTAAGTAAGTCAGTCATATTACTGATATATTTGATAGAGCTCAAGGCCACATGAGGCTTAAATGTAGAAAATTGTTAATCTTCTGGGCTCTTAAGATTTAATTCATTTTGGGACTCCATTTACAGGCATTTTATATATTTTATAAAGATATTTAATATCTTTCCCTCTTTGGTGTATCAGCAATGCATTTAAAAGTAAGAAACATTTATATTTGGTTTTAGATTTATTTATCAAGAGGGCAAAATAGATCTTTTAAGTTCTCTAAAAAAAAGAAAGTCATTTCTTATTCTGCAGATTGTTTATTTATTGCTGCGGAGGGACAAAATGGGGCCATTGGATAGAAAAAATGCAATAACCTACACTTTAAAGTTTAAAACAAGGCTTTCAGCTGTGTACCTGCTGTGTATGCTAATAAATCCAAAACACCTGCATCACATCCTGCAGAGATCCATGTCTTAAAAAAACCACCATGAAAATATAATGATAAAACTATCAACTAATACTAAACAAACTTCTGCAAAAGGATGCAAATAGAAGCAGCTGGGCCTTAAAGTCACTGAGGTACAGAAAACATAATCTATCAAGCAGCTGCAGTGTAAGAGAGAGCTATTGCTGGATATGGGAAATTAATTCCATCCATATCCATGAAATTTAAACCAAATTGAAACGGCATAAGGTATTAAAGGTCACGCTGGCATTAATAAACCTGTAAGGTCACTCTGCACTTGGAGCCTTTTTTCAAGCGCCGCATGCCTTCTCAATGTAGTAAATGAGACGGCTCGTTTGAGGCAATTCCTTTTGTTTCCCTCATTATGAGACATAATGACAGGCCGAAATATGCGGGATCGCAATACAGGATTCAATAGGCCTCATTTGCATGAGACCCGATGCTTAAATCATTGCGACGGCTGAATTATACAAATCGGCGAACTAAGAAACGGGCGACTTCGTGAAATTCACAAGAGTGAGAGATCCTCAATGTCCATGGCAGAAAATATGGATGCTATAAACACACTGCAGGTTTTCCCACATAATTTCCTCTTCTTGGAAAGAGCCTCAGTGTCTCCAGCAATTCCTTCCCGAAGAGATTGACTTCGCCAGCGGAATTCAGATGAGCTTCGCCAGCTTGGTGTGTGTATGTTTCACAGGCACTCGACCGCTTTCTCGTAGTGGGAGAGCAATTTTCCCGCTCATCTCTAACGTGACACGGTGGCGGTTACGGTGCTGAAGAAATGCACGAGTGTGCACGTAATAACGGTCCGAGCGACAGAAGGATGCAGAGCGAACAGTGTGTATTTCTAGCTCTGGTACTCCAATGTAGTGTGATGACCTTTATATAAGCATTGGAGACAGCTGATACCTCCGTCACGCTTCTGAAAAGCTCCATCCCCCGTGCAGCTGTGAAGAACAAGTGATTAATATATCTCGCTTTTATTCTTTCCCAACAGACTAGTTCTTTAATAAATGCATTAAAAATACAGCCTTCCTGCAAGGAAGAGCAGCAGATTATTAATGAATAATTTTACATCAGTAATATGTGGGATGGAACGTGACTTGGCTCTTTTAAGACATCATCTTTTGTTCTTCTGATAATGAGAAAAAAATATGCTGGATGGCATTATACCATCCAATAAATCCTCATTTGCAAACAGAAATGTTAAAAGATTTCAATTATGAAAGTGCTCGAACCGACTTGCTTTAAGTGTTGGTGGATTTGCTCCAGAAGGGAGCTTGATCGCAGCAATTTAGGGGTCCAGGCACTATACAGCAGCTACTGTACACTAGAACTAGTGGTCCCCTAACCCCCGGGCCGCAGACCGGCACAGGTCCGTGGGTCAACTGGTACCGATTGGTAATGTTTTATTTTGGAAATACTGTATATCTGTCTATGACTCACTCTTGATGCATGTCATGATGCCTCGGTCACATGTCTTACCTCCATCCTCTACCTTCTTAAAGGAGCTGCTCCGGCCCCTAACACATAATATATTACCGCTAAATTCAAACTCCCAAGCAAGCAAAATGAACAAACACCACCACAGTGCATCATTTTATTTTGTTGTATTTATCCGCCTCACGCCGGTCCGTGAAAATATTATCTGTCCGTGGCGCAAAAAAGCACGTGGACACTTATAGCTGTGTTTAAGCCTCAAATCGTATTGGTCAGAGGATTTTGATTATTTGTCTATAAAACAAGATCTTTTAGTAGATCTAGATCCACAAGTTGTGCCTGTCTTAAGATATTATCACAGGTAATTTGATAATACACACTACACACAAATCAGTATCTAATAACATTTTTTTATTGCTGTTTACTCATTTTATGGTAAAATTTCCTTTAAAAAGAAGAAGCTGGTGAGAAAACAACAGATCCTTGATGAGAATTTAATCTGCAGAGGACCATTAATGCAATTGTAAATGTTTGAAAAGCATCACATGGCGTTTTTATTGTCATATAAAAGGAATGAAACACTTCTGGCTGTGCTGTTAGGAAAGAAAATAACGCACAGCTGGAACATCATTACATGTTTAACGTCGCCATATTGTTGTTATGAACTTAAAAACAAATCGATAAAGTGTCCACAATTACTGATTAGTCCACTGAGAAAAAAACATCCATTGCTGGGAGCTTACAGCATAAAAAATTTAATACAAAAATTTAAAATGACATACATTTCAGAGATATCACTTGCTTCTGAGGTATCACATCCACATTCATAGCATTTTACACATGAGCTAATTTTCTACTTGCTAAGTTGAGGCTTTGCTTAAGGGTCCAGCAGTGGTGCTGAGATTTAAAGTCAAAACCTTCCAATATACAGTCCAAATTACTTTACCACTAAAACGACCACTTCCTCAAGGCTCCAGTCTTCATTCTGTAAATGCTAAAGCTGATACAGTCAGTGCCTGGAGACGCTAAGCTGGAACCCCGACTAGCATGTTGTTCTTGGGCGAGCAGCTCTCAGGCTCCATAGTCATCACCTTTACTGAATAACCGTGAGTCTCAGCAGCCCAACTGCGGTCTAAATCGACCAATCCCATGCAGCGTTTCCCTGGAGACAAAAAAAAAAGAGAACGATCCTGATAATCAGCGCATGAGATTATTTACAGACCCATCAATCACCTGTGCAAGAGACTTAACATCCGTTATTCAGCTCTGGTAATTAATGTATGTGTTAATATAATAAATACACTTGAGCTTAGTAATTAATATAATGAATACCACAAAATGAACTTATGGATAATTAAATAATTTATCATGTATAAATACATATTGTATAATATTTCACATATGTTTCTATCACATTTTAAATATAATTTATTATTTAGTGTTAATGATATCATTTATCCCACCATTAAGACAAGTACAGTATGGAAAATGAAAAATCAAGGACCTTCAGATTCTTTGACTTCTACAGAAACAAGAAACTTATTTTGCGTAAAAAAGTATGGGTTTTCTGGTTTGAGGCTACCATGGATGCTGGCCATGAATTCCAGTTTCTCATACTTATTATACTTTGTCACAAATCAACCTTTCAGAACAAAAGGTGAACCTCAGCTTTCTAGAAAACAATGCTGCTAGCAATTTTTACACAGCACAATGTCTCAAATTTACAGAGAAAGGTGTAGAAAAAAAACAAATAAAACATCGAATGGTGGGTTTGTGCCTGGAAACACCTCGAGGAGAGATGTCAGGAAAGAACGGCCAGACTGACAGACTGAGCTAAAGGAAAGGCCACGGTAACTCAAATTACCACTCTTTACAGCTGTAGTGTACCAAAAAGCAGCTCAGAAAAAGCACATGTTGAACCTTCAGGCGAAAGGGCTGCAGCAGAAGAGGAAATTATTTTCCATTCCTCTCAGACAAAACCAGGGTTTTGAGGATACAGTAGACACAGATTCCCCTGAAACTGCATGAACAAAAAAAAATATACCAGGCAGAAAACGTGCTGTTATTCCTACTGCAAAACCGCAACTGAATAGATGTTTTTTTGCGATTTAATGGATATTATTAATGTTGAAGGAAGTTCATTACAGGTTTAAAAAAAGACACAGAATCTTAAACTGGACCGGGGTCATGTGATCATTATTCTAATACTGCTATACGTATTTCTGTATGTATGAGGTGTCATTGTATTTTATTTATTTTTTACATTTTTTGAATAGCCTGTAGTTACCATTTTTGCTGTAGCTTCATCTGGGGAAAGAAATGATACTGAATCCCTCCATTTAATGGAACAAACTTCTTTGAAAACATGATTTGGAGCTTTTAAAAGGATCTCAGGACACATCCATTAGTTGAGAACCATTTAAAGTACATTTCGCAATTGAAAGGATGCAGTGTTTGTCTCCACTATTCAGTCAATAAACTGGTTCTAAATACTCTGAAGCTGCTGGCTTTTAAAGAAACGGCAATTTCGCTTTGGCACGGAAAACGCATTTACACTAATAGATTCTTTCTGATATACAGGTTCTGATATACATGTACAAAATATGCTATCAGAGCATTCTGCGCCCCCCCCCCCACCCTTGATTTATTCATTGAAATATGTACATTAACAAACCATATTAGATTAGATTAAATTAGATTCAACTTTATTATCATTGTGCAAGGTACATGTCCAAGTAAATAAATATGGTTTAAGGTCCATATGCACAGGGATGAAGGTGATTAATGTCCAGAAGGTGCAGTAGGTAATAAAATATGGTAGACATGTCAGAAGATAAAATACTCAAATGACATGATATTGTTATGTACAAGTATGAATGTATTCAGGATACAGTATATACAGAATAAATACGGGTGGAATGTACAAGAGTGCAAATGTGAGTTAAGGATGGTGCGAAAAGAAATAGAAATACACCGAAAGTGATTGAATCAGCTGTTCAGTGCAGTAACAGCCACAGGATTTTAGCACCACATTAGGTGCTTTTAGCTCAACTCCACCTGTTCATAATGAATCTCTGATGCATAAATGGGCCGTCATATACACTAGGATAAAAAAAAAGTTTGAGAAGTATAAAAGTAGGTTATGTTTTGGCAATACTTGGGCGGTGGGGTGGGGGGTGGGGGGTGTTTTCTCTAAAGGGAAATACAGAGTGCCTAGTTTACACCTATAGTTAATCATGTTTGTCACATAATTCCTCTGGTTTTTCCATTTTCCATTCTTTTCATGTACCCAGTATTTTGAAATGCATTATTATTTCACTAAGGCTCATGAAAACTACACTTTTCACAATTACACTTTTCCAAGTAGATCTGATAAAAAGCACTTCTGGCCCATTCAGACTATTTTTGGAAACACTCAAACAGTTACCACCATCGCATGACAGATTGCTGAACAGTCAACATAACAGGAAGGGGCATTTGTAGGGGGGGGGGTGTTTTCTCTAAAGGGAAATACAGAGCGCCTAGTTTACACCTATAGTTAATCATGTTTGTCACATAATTCCTCTGGTTTTTCCATTTTTCCATTCTTTTCATGTACCCAGTATTTTGAAATGCATTATTATTTCACTAAGGCTCATGAAAACTACACTTTTCACAATTACACTTTTCCAAGTAGATCTGATAAAAAGCACTTCTGGCCCATTCAGACTATTTTTGGAAACACTCAAACAGTTACCACCATCGCATGACAGATTGCTGAACAGTCAACATAACAGGAAGGGGCATTTTAAAATACAATTATAATGTTTACATATACACTATATGGACAAACGTTTGTAGTTTGTAGTGACCATAAGTTTTGTATGCCATTTTATAAACATCCCATTCCACATTTGCTCTTATAGTAATCTCCATTCTTCTGGGAAGATGTTCCACTAGATTTTGGAGTGTGCTTCTGGAGATTTGTGCTCATTCAGCCACAAGGGTGTCAGTAAAGTCAGGTTTAGGTGAGGTGATTTAGGTGAGGAGGCCTGGGGGGAGCTGTCAGTGTTTCAATTCGTCCCAAAGGTGTTCAATAGGGTTGAGGTCAAACCTTTAAATCAGGCCACCCAACAGCTTCCACTCCAACACATATAAAGTATATCTTAACAGAGCTGGATTTGTGCATTGTCATGCTATAAAAGATTTGGTTCTCCTAATTCAAGTGCAGGAAAAACATTACGCATTACAGCATCCACAGACATCTGATACAATTATACCCCTTCAACTTTGCAGGACGAATCAGATGTGACTTTTAAAGTCTTGTTCATCTTGTATATTTTAAGCAAACCAAGAAGGTTTGCTGTCCAACACATTATTAAAACCTGGAAGGGAGGAATAGTGGTACACTGTCAACTGTCATGATTGTGATCAGGCATCTTTAGTGATCAGACATCTCTTGGTGAAGTCACATCATACTAAGCTAACAGGAGATGTATCTGCCATGTGATTATAAACCTGCAGGATTTAAACACAAGGAAGCCACTTGATGGTGATGTTGATTGGAAAAAAACCCAACTTAGTCTAATAGGAAGTATAAAGAATAGATTGTGGCTTAATGAAAAAATTGTCATGTGCTCTGTGGAGTCCAGATTTACCCTTGAAATGTATAGCATGAACGATACCTTGACACATACGGTTCATTTATAAAGCTTCTGGAGCAGTTTTATGATCTGGTTTCAGCTCAGTATTATTATGCAACAATAAAATGAAGTCAGCTGTACTGAATGGCCAGCTTATTCTATACGTAGATTTATTCTTCCCTGATAACACAGGAACTGCAGAATGACAGAACGAGGGTTTATCACCATTAATACCAAGACCCTATTGAAATTCATTCGGTTCCGCATGGAGAATATTTTACAGTGGTTTAACTCTTTAACCTATTTAAGTCTGGATGGTTATAAATGTTGCGAGTCTGTACATAAGTGGAAGTCGAAGACTGCTAATGTGTTTTTTTTTTTTCAAACAACGCAATGCTGCAGTTCACACAATCTCACATTTAAATCAATTAGCGTCCCGTAACACAAAATGCTATAAATAGTATAAAAATCTCATTTCACATCGAATTTGTATGCAAAAACGCAAAATCTTTTTCAGAATACAAGATGTTATTTTCTGCAGTGTTTGCTTAGATCAGACGTGCCGGAACCTGTACCTACAAAGGACCAAAAATCTGATTAGTTTGGGGTCCGTGGGCTGAAAGTAAATGGTGCCGCACCAAACTCTATAATAAAATAAGATTTAACGTGCCATGGGTCCCCTCAATAATGATTTTTTAATATTTAACAATCTGCATAAATAATACTGTTGTATATTTTATGCTTCCTGTTCAGTGAAACTTATATAATAAATATTACAATGAAAACATAGGAACAATCCTATTTATAATGCAATACCACTCACTGCCTAATAGGGCTATTTAAGCTATGATCAATACATCCATGCTATTGTAATATCAGTGAAAAGATTTTCTAAATTGGTGAAATTTATTTAGATTCTCTGCATTTAATTACATTTTTTTTGCAGTTTAAAAATCAAGTTAAATGTTAGGTTAAATAAGCGCGTGGCCTGGTAAGCCAACTCAAATTTTCCACTGAAAAACTTAATAATAAAATAAATAAAATGAATATGTTACAAACAGTTAGTTCTTAGAGTTGATGTGAAGGAAGAAGAATAAGGGATAAGGATCTGAACAATTTTGACAAGATGTGCAAGATGTTAGATGATAGATTACGGGGTGAGGGCATCTTTAAAACGGCAGCTCTTGGGGGGTGTTCCTGGTATGCTGTAATAAGTACCTACCGAAAGTGGTCCACAGGAGAAAAACCTCATGAATACTGTGATCAAGGTTGCACAAGACTCACTAAAAGACGTTCAGAGCAAAGACTCATCTGATCTGATCCAACAGCAGAGTTACTGTAGAACTATAAAAATATGGCAAGCAAGCAGATGCACTCTGGACAATGTTTTGCTGGGAAACCTTGGAAGTTACTCCAACATGCACCACCTACTTAAACATTGTTGTGAACCAAATATACTCCTTTATTTACAGTGTCTTTAGAAACAGTGGCCTCTTTTAGCAGAATAATTCACACTTGCCACACTGCAAAATTGTTCAGGAATGATTTGAAGAACATGACAAATTGTTCAAGGTGGTGACTTGGCCTCCACATTCCCCATTTCTCAATCGGATCAAGCATCAGTGAGATGATCAAACTCTTGATGTCACCCAGATGAGGAAGGGTTCCCCTTTTGAGTCTGGTTCCTCTCAAGGTTTCTTCCTCATAACATCTAAGGAAATTTTTCTTTGCCACAGTCGCCATGGCTGCTCATCAGGGATAAATGCACACCATTCACCATCACTGTTGATTTGTGTAAAGCTGCTTTGAGACAATGTCTGTTGTGAAAAGCGCTATACAAATAAACTTGACTTGACTTGACATGTGCTGGACAAACAAGTTTGATTGATGGAAGCCCCACGTCACAACTGAAAGAATCTCCTGCAGATGCCACATCACACCTTCAAAGCTCTCATGGAGTCCATGCCTCAAAGAGTCAGACCTGGCAGCACAAGGGGGACTCAGTATTAGGCAGCTGGTTGTAATGTCATGGCTAATTCGTTTGTGTTTGTGTGGGAAGAAGATGAGAGTGTACCACTCAGGCAGCTGCAAAGGATGAGCATGGGGGCAGGAATGACGGATCATCCAATCTGAACGAGAGCTCTTCAGCGCAATGAGGAGGCAATGCAGTGTGATGGAGAGCCGTCACAGCGGGAGACTAAGTGATGCTGCGTTGCGCTGGCTTGATCTGCACTTCACCAATATTCACACACACTTCATTTATATTGGCTTCAAACTTTACTTAAAAAAAGATTCACTAAAAAGAAATTAACTTTGGTGAGGCAATTGTGTTTATTATAATTGAAATGTGAATAAGCAGGTAGTAGAGAGGAAAGTTTAGTCAGAGATTAGACTTGGTGTTTGCCTGTCATGAATATGCTTAGAGATATTCAAATTTGGGAGGGAAACTCACTTCATTTTTGGCTTGCGTTATATACAGTGGAATCCGCTTATCTCAACCTCGGATACCTCGACAACCCTATTAAGTCGACGTTTTTGAAATGGAACTGGCAAATTCTCGCTTTTTCTAAGCATTTTTTATCGGTTATGTTTTTATGCGCAGCCGTTGAGAGAGTGCCGGTGGGAAGACACGTTCCGAGATACGCATGCGCGATAACAACGACCGCCGTGAACCAACATATACCAACAATAACGGACAGTGAGAGTGTGGAAGTTTAAATAGGAGCTGGTGATGATGATAAACGAGCTCCATATGTGCGAGATTGAAGCGGAGCTTCAGAGAAAGCGGCCGAGAAAACACCTGACACACTGAAGGGGGCCGGAGGGGGCGTGGCAGGTGGATTCCTGACAGAGAAACATGTACTGTATGTATTTTTATAGAATGCCTTCATCAAACAAATGGCGGCAACGCTGTTGTGTAAAAAACCCATTCAAAAACACGTGCATGCACATTCTCATTTATTAACGCACATCATGTACATAAAGAAATTTCAAGCACGTTAATATACTGCCGCCATTTAGATTTTCGTTTATCTCGATCATCGGTTACCTTGATGCTTTTTGCCGACCCCCTAGGACATCGACATAACCGGGTTCCACTGTTCATATACACTAGGAGTGCATGTTTGTATGTATATATGTATGTAAGGATTTACATAGTTTAATCAGAACCGTCAAGTCTTGTCTATAGTCAATTGATGTATAGTCATATATGTGTTGGTGTATAGTCATATGTGGGGGGTGGTGGTGGCTGGACTACGACGAACCCTAGTACTCGTAAAACAATTCCTCATAACATTTTAAAGCCACAATGTGCAGATCATACACAAAGATATAAAAAGAAAACGTATAAATACATTTTGGATCAATAAACCTAAAAACAAAAACCTAACAAATAACTGCAAAAAGTCACAATGCAGACAGGATTTGCATTTCACGTTAGCCAATCAAATCCAATCGGTTAAATTGCCTGTGTGAGCGTGACCTAAGCACAGCACAGAATCTATGCACTGAAAATGCAATTATAAATGAATGTACAGAATTTAATTAGAACAGGATAAACCTTTACAGAATCTCCCAAACATTGTTAAATATTTAACACGAACACGGATCATGGAAAGTGTTCGGGGGGGGTGGTCCATGTTAAAAATATTTATCAAAAGCATCTTTCTTTTCACATTTTTATTTACAACATTATCATAATATCCTGTATAATAACTTATTCGGAGAAAACCAGTAGTTCTATGTGAAATCGGACATTGAGCACCCCCATATAACCAAAATGGTATGATCCTTGTTTCATAACACCTCTGCGAAGAATCGCCTGTGAGACTGTGAGACAAACACTTTGTCAAATCTTCAACTGTCCAGTTTTAGAAAGCCTGTTCCCACCTGTTATAGCTTCAATTTCAATAGTTTACCTCACAGGAGTGGAACTCGATGTGGTCTTCTGCTTAAGTGATGTGCTATCTACTTCAAGATGCTTTTCTGCTTACCAAGGTTCTTACTAGGGCCTTCCTCCAATCTCAAACCAGCCTGGCCATTGTTCTCTGACCTCTCTCATCTTAAATAAGATGTTTCCACCCACAAAGCTGGCATTTTTTTTTTCCCACACCCTTCTGTACAAACTCTCTGGGCTGTTATGTGTATAAAAAATAAAAAATAAAAAATAAATCTGAGGCTATCAGCAATTTTTAAACGATATTTAATGTGAACTGAACAGCTTGCTTTGTGTATGCATGTTTTTTTCTGCATTGTTCTACCACCACATGATTGTCCAATTAAATAGTTGCATGACTAAGCAGGTATACAGGAGTTTCTATACAAGTGGCCAGTGAATGTGGATTTTATTGGATTTCTTCCCTGGAAAACAAGACAAACTTACCGATTAAGCGGCGCTCAGGGGGAAGCTGGACAGCTGTCTGGTCAGCAAACCTGCACAGGATCATGTGCTCCTGGAAAAAAAACAAAAAGTACTATATTGTAACATACAGCTATAACCGAACACTATAGACCTGGTCACTGAAACATAAAGATAGACTGGGGTATTTTTTTCCCTTTCAAATTTAAGTATCAGTACCCTTATTAGGACCCTTGTTAGCCTGGAAATATTTTAGCAGTATTTTTGATACTTTTACTGTATCTGTAAATAATTGTGAATGTGGTAAATTTTTTTAATTGCTATACCACATCTGAAACCTATTTGATTCAGATTGATAGTGAGAAAAGGACAGCTTCTGTAGGAAAAGGAAGTGTATGCCATTTTTTCGTTCAGGCAGATTTCTTAAAAGATTAATGTGCTGTGTTATTGCACATTTTGTTACGGTTTATATATTTCTAGACTTTCCAATGACCACTTGAAGACATTTGACACATTTCAAGTGGTTCCCGAAATGGCGAGCTCTTCTGCTTTGACTTTATTTTTGCACTTTAATCTCCAGCATTGGCCGGCTTTACTTTCAGTAGTTAGTAATCCAAAAATGTTTAAGTTTTAAAAGTTATAATGAATGTAAAAGGAGCTGCCAATGTTTTCAAGCTTCTGTGGTGATTGAGGACAAAAGACATTTTTACTAACCGCAGCACAAAATAATAAATATAACTATAATTTAAATAGCTTTATTAACATGGAGCCGATATCTATTTTGGATTAAATCTGTGGGAATATTTGACCATTTAGACAAAAGAGCTTCTGCTAAGTCAAGCATTGATGTCGGAAAAGAAGGCATGGCTTACAAATGATTTTCCAATTCATCCAAAAAGTGTTGAAATGGGTGGAGTTTGGGGCTTAGTGAGGGTCACAGGAGGGCTTCTATACCAGACTCATCATCTTCATGGACCTTGCATTATGGTCAGGGGTGTTGGCATTTTCCTTATCGACAGGAAAGTGTGTTACCCAAAGGTTGCCACAAAGCGAAAAACCCTACAATTGTGTACACTTTCTTTGCATGCTGTTGCAGGAATATTACTTCACTAGATTCAAGAGACCAAACCCAAACCCATTATACCATGTTATTTCGCCTTCCTGTAACATTCTCCTGGCAGCTGTCAAACTTTGATTCTTCCATCAGACTGCCAAAATATATCACGCCAGAGAATACATTTGCCCTGCTTCAAAGTCCAGTGGCAGGGTTCTTTACACCACTCTCGCTGTTGCTTAGGGTTGTGTATAGTGCTCCAGCTTGGCCATAGAAATCCCTTTCATGACGCTCATGATTCAAGTTCTTGCTCTGATGTTGTTTTCAGAGGAAGCCTATAGTGAACAATACAACAGGAAAAAAGTCTCAGTGCTATGAGTTTTCATGTTCTTTGTTGCTGAGCTGTCGGTGCTTCTAAATGGGTTAACAGCCAAGTATGCGTTGAGGAGGTGATCGTATGTGGTGCATTTGGGAGAACTGTGAAAAATGCAATAGGGAGGCATTGGAATTTTTATCTTATTTTCCCAGTATTGAGGAATGAATGTGCAAACAAATAACAGGCAATCTAAGTTACAGGCATGTACTGTATAATGCTGCACACCATGTGCGCCATATTACAAAGCCAAAGCCAAGTGCTTCCAAAGCCATAATCAGCCAAGAGCAGACAGCAGACCACTTTGTTCTACAGATGCACCACAGACAATTTCAAACCTAATTATTGCCAAGTGTAAGTTTGACGAGTTGAAAAAGTCAAATTAAACAGTATAAACATTCTTCTGAAGGTCACTCGAAACTGAGATTGATTGGCTCTGTCGATATTGTTGGGAATTCTAGATAATGGGTTGTAATCGCCTAGTCTAAAAACTAATTATCGCATATCTTAGGTCCTAAAGGTGTCCATATCTACAATAAAGGCTGATCACCCAGATAAACTGATTTGTTGTAGATTTGCACATGTATTTTATATTGTACATACGAGTGATTATGGCAGTACTAATTAGATTAAATGGGTTTTAATTGTTCATGAAGTTTAATACTAAGCTTTCTTTCGGCTTCTCCCATCAGGGGTCGCCACAGCGAATCATCCGCATGTTTGATTTAGCATGTTTTAACTCTGGATGCCCTTCCTAACGCAAGCCTCCCCGTTTATCCGGCCTTGGGACCAGGACTGAGAGTGTCTGGGGTTGGTTCCCTGACCGGGGATTGAACCCGGGATGCAGCGGCAAGAGCGCCACATCCAAACCACTAGACCACCAGCGACCCTCATGAAGCTTTATACTACAGGAGTAAAAACATAAAAGAATTAAAGACTTATATAAAGAAGGTTCGAGCTCAAATACAAGAACAATAGACATCTAGAAAGATCTCCAAAAACAAGGCAAGCACTAAACACTGCTGATGGATGGAGCTAGAACAGGGGTCAGCAACCCGCGGCTCTTTTATCCCTCTTCTGCGGCTCCCTGTGGCTTTGTAAAATAAATAATGAGTATTTATTAAAAATGTATTTTATTTTATTTTATTTTGTCGCTCTTCATATCCGTCACAACCGCTAATGTGCGACACCCACCGGCACGCGACTTCTTAAACTTTGCTTGACGGCACACAGAAGAGGACGGCATTTTTGGTTTGCTGCCGGTGGATAATTTATGTTCGGCGTTTTTTTCATAAATACAAGAAGGACTCAAATAGACATTGAGTATTTTACTTGAAAGTAACCTTCAACCCAATGTCTTTTTTTAAGGAGTTCAACATTTTTTTGTTGCATGCAGAAATGTAATTTCACTCTCTCTGCAGTTCATTGATTTCATAAATGCAACACATTATGGTTTGATTATACATAGCATAAAGGCAAATAAACCCGTTAAATGTAGTGTTATTTCGATTTAAATGTCAAAAGAGTTTTGTGGCTCCCAGTGTTTTCTTTTCTGTTGGAAACAGGTCCAAATGGCTCTTTGTGTGGTGAAGGTTGCCGACCCCTGAGCTAGAACAAGAACAAGGATTGGCATTTTTCCTAAAACCAACTTGGTCCCAAACTCATTTGCAGACTGGCAAAAATCCAGAAGCAGGGAACAATCTGAATGACAGGGAATTATTTCTTAAGAAAATAGTTAGGGTCTAATGTCTTCAGGATATCTTCAGGTGCAAGATGTTGGTTAAATCCTGGATCTGTGTAGTGGTTTTGTATTTTAAGGGCAAATAAATCAACTTCAACTAGGGGTCCATAAATGTTTTTTCTGTGAGGGTCACAAAAATGTTCCTTTCTTTAATGGTGGACCAGGTCGGTTTGTATAAGAAAATTGCATGGGCTGTAATGTGATTACAAGTATTGTAGAAATTGTATTACGATTTTAAAATTGTTTTTATAATTATGCCTCCTAATGCTAGACTAGTTTATTATGTTATGCATCATACAGACAAATGAGCATTACTCTTTCAGAGATATATAGCTGATTAAATTAACATTATTACTATCAATTATATTTAATTCATATTTATTTTTATTGAAATAAAATATATATATATATATATGTTATCTTGAATGTACCATTCTGTAGGTTGGTGGGTGAATCTAACAAATAATTAGGCTACGTTAATAACCGAGTGAAATTTTTTTGTTATCTTTGTTATAGAGTTATGATATGAGTAAAACCTACTTAAAATTACATTTTCAAAATATGTCCCTTCAATGTTTAGAAGACTGGTCCAAATATGGAAGTGTGCAGTATTCCACCCTCAGGCTGTAGTTTGGGGACCCTTCCCATAAACTCTGCAGGGAAGTAGATCCCCAGGAATGGGGTTAACTTGAATTCTGTGGGGTATCAGATCTTCAAGAAAAGGGTAGGCTGAAATAGGTGGTTTCTTAGTCTTAAGGAGAAAAGTAGGACCTAATCCCTACAGAGTAGCAGATCTCCAAAAATGAACTGAAACTCTGTGGGATGGTCAAATAGATCACTAGCAGAAGTGCAAGGTAGTTAAACTCCAGAAGAAATGTAGCATGTAAATCCTGCAGGGTTTGAAACTGTTAACCCCACTTCTCATGGTTGTATATTCCTAAGTGAATGGGTGGACCAGTGGTAGATCTCAAGGTGACTTTGTAGAGACAACCTCTTTATGGTGGTTGATCTCAAACATAAAGATGGGATCTGCAAATTGGCAAACTTTCAGATTAAAGAATAGACCTAGATTTTGGAGTGTGCTTGTGGAGATTTGTGGTCATTCAGCCATTTACACAAATAAAGCCAGGTACTGATGTAGGTGAGGTGAGCAGGCCTGGGGTGCAGTCAGTGTTCAAATTCATCCCGAAGGTGTTCAATAAGGTTGACATCAGAGCTCTATAGCAGAACACTCAAGATCCTCCACTCCAACCCATGTAAACCATAACTTTGTTGAGCTGACTGTGATGTTGTCATGCTAAAACAAGTTTGGGTTTCCTAGCTCAAGTTAAGGCGAGAACGTAATATCACCACATCCTATGACATGCATCCGTCCCTATTTTACTCTGTCTAAACCAACTACCTGCATGTCTTCCTCACCACATCCATAAACCTCCTCCTTGGTCTTCCTCTTCTCCTCCTTTCTAGTGGCTCCATCCTCAACATTCTCCTACTGATATACCCCATGTCCCTCCTCTGCACATTTCCAAACCATCTCAATCGGGCCTTTTTCACTTTGTCCCCAAAAACGTTCTACATGCACTGTCCCTCTAATAAACTCATTTCTAATCCTGTTCATCGTCGTCACTCCCAACAAAAACCTCAACATCTTCAGTTCTGCTACCTCCAGCTCCACCTCCTTCTTTTACTCAATGCCACTGTCTCTAATCCATACAACATTGCAGGTCTCACCACAGTCCTATAAACTTTCCCTTCCACGCTTGCAGATACTCTTCTATCACAGGTTGAACCTATACTCTATAGGTGTTTATTACACAGGGAGAAAAATATGGCAGAACCATTTTAAAACCCCATTTCAGTTTACTATTTCTTTTCTGAGGTAACTTATCTGCATCTGATAGGACATTGTAAAACAGACGAACTGAAGCAATCACAGTAGATCCTGCAGATTATGTTCAATACATCACTCACACGCAAACAAAACAGAATCCATAAACAAGACTAATAAACTGTTGTGAATTAGCTATAAAAAGGTTATTAAAGCTGTAATGAGCTGCTCCAAATCCACAACACGAGGACACTAATCTCTTGAGGCACTCAGTTTATCCAGCACAGATCTGGTACCATGTATAGGGATTTTGCTGTCTTATTCATTCTGCTTTATGAATCTGACTTGGAATAAATAGGCATTTTACAGAAATGAGAGCCTTGACAAAAATGTAGCGTGTTTAGAGCAGAATAAACCAAAAGGACAGAGACAGATATCAAGTACTTACTGGTTAAAAAAAAACATTTGAGAGGAATGTCTCACACCTTCACACTTACCTTGTTTGTCAACGTGTCTGCAAATTTCTTACTGTGAAGACAAAAAAGGAAGATGAATCACACATCTATAAACAGAGGTGTAAAGTAAAAAGAAAAAAGGATAAGTGATAAAAAAAATGATTTGAAAAAAAACCTGACACTCAGAAAAAAACACAAGCAGATTTTCCTTAAACTCAGCAGTTTCCCCCTTTAACCCAACACTTTCCACCACGTTGATCATTCTCACTTGACCACTGAACATATCAAACACATTCAATCTCCTGCCTTACTTAGATCTTTCCTGATAAACCTCAAGGCATACTCAAGGCATATCCTCAAGTGAGCCATGTTCAAACTTATAGCCTATTTGAAAGTAGGATACCTTTATGAAGCTAAGATCTCTAAGTACCACATCCGAGGCACCTTTGAAGAAAGATCTTTGCAGGGTCTCTTTTCTCTCCATCATCGACATTTACACAACACGGTACATCTACAAAGCAACCAGCATTGTGGCTGATCACACACTTCTCCTGCTTTCTGGAAAAACACTGCATCATTCGCATCCTCACAACCAGACCCTGTAACACACTGCAACCTTAGTAAAAGACTGAACACATACATACACACAAACATTTTATTGGATTTTTCTTTGCACAAATAAGTGCTGCAAAATCACCTAATGTACAATATTTATTATATGTACAATATTATTTACACAACCTTACATTTAGCTCTGTGTGCTGCATCGTTACACAATTATTGTGTTGTTACGCTAAATGTTGTTGGCGCACGTGTACTTTTATGTAATTTCCTTTGTACAGTTTAGTGTAATCTTGTGATATTTTTTGCTATTTAATGAAGCACCTTGGTCCTGGAGTAACAGTGTTTGACTGTGTACTGTATGTGGCTGAAATGACAATAAAGCCATTTCACTTGGCAATTTTGGACAGAGATTTACAGCTAACAAATTAGCTCAGCATGTAGGAGTGCAAGTAGCGAAGACTGCAGTTATCTGGACACATTTGCTCCTCATTAGTGCTTCATTAACCTAGTCTATTTCGTACAGTAGTGGTTTAAAGGTTAAGGCTCTGGGTGACTGATCAGAAAGTCAGGGATTTAAGCCCCAGCACTGGCAAGCTGCCACTGATGGACCCTTGAGCCATCATCATAGCTGACCCTGTACTCTGTACTCTGTCCCCTGCTTCCTAACAAGCTGGGTAAAACAAAAAAGCAGAGAATATAATTTTACTGTGCTTAATGTATATGTGACAAACCAAGGCTTCCATCAATACGGAGAATAGTAAAAGTGTTACCAATGTGCTTAGATTTGATTTAATTCCAGTTACACATAATATGCGACATCTGGTATACTGCTGCCACTGCTAAAAACTGCAGCATGTCATCCAGTGCAATCTTCTACCTTTACAGGGCTTGTGCACCTCCAAGAGCTTGAAGCAGCCAGCTAGGATTGTGGCTGAACCCTTTCATATTTTTTTTATCACTCCCCTCTAAAAGGAGGCTGCAGACCATCAGGACCAAAACCTCATGCCACAAAAACAATTTCTCATCCGCAAGCAACCTCATCAATAATACCAAGGATCCACTATCATCTCTGACCTGCCTCTATAAACACTAACACTACAGTAATGTAACCCCCACACTCATCACCTCTGTTCCCTTCACCTACAGGCCCATTGAAATCTGCCCCAATCAACAATCGTTTTTTCCTAGGTACAATTTCTACCACTTCATCTAACTCACTCCAGAATTTTACCTTCTCCTCCATCTCACAACCCACTTGTGGAGCATAGGCACTGATTACATTTATCATCACCTCTTCAACTTTCAGCTTCACATTCATCACCCTATCAGAAACTCTCTTCACCTCCACTACACTCTTACTGTACTCCTTCTTCAGAATCACCCCTACACCATTTCTCTTTCCATCTACACCATGATACAACAGTTTAAACCCACCTTCTATGTTCCTGGCCTTACTCCCCATCCACTTGGTCTCCTAAACACACAACATATCTACCTTTCTCCTCTCCATCATATCAGCTACCTCTCTCCCTTTACCAGTCAGAGTACCAACATTTAAAGTACCAACCCGAACCTCTACTCTCTTACACTTCTTCATTTTCTGATGTAGACGTCTTCCTTCTCTCCCTCTCCTCCTTCAGCCAACAGTAGCCCAATTTCCACTGGTACCCTGTAGGCTAACGATACCTGTGGCGGTCGTTATTAACTGGGCCTCGACCAATTTGGACCGCATATTTGATTTGGCACATATTTTAGTCTGGATCCCCCTTATAGCACAACCCTCCATATTTATCTGGGCTTGGGACTGGCACTAAGAGTGCACTGGCTTGTGTAAACCTAATGGCTGGGTTCGTTTTTTCATATTTTTATCGCACCATCACATAATGACTAATTCCTTGTACATGCTACCCAGGCTACTTGGTAATAAAGATGATCCTGATTCTTGCAATAATGATTCAATAGTATTTTTTAGTCACTCATTAGGGAGCTAAGCTAATTTGGAAGCATGTCCCTTTAAAATATTCGCCTAAAATGTAAAAGCTAGGCACTGCTGGAGATCTCTGGTCTGATGTGCTGCCTTTAGCTAAATCATTTATATAAATTGTTTAGCTGAAGGCAGCACATCCGACCACAGACTATTCATAGGGCTGGAGACATTAGGGAATTGTTTTGTTGTGTTTAGTGAACTGACAGAACAATGAAAAATGAATGTTTATCAAAATGAATAGGCAGAAAACAATAATATTAGTGATATTTTTTAAATTTAAAACAGACATTGTAGCAGTTCCAGAAGGTCCTCTAACAACAAACTAATCTCTAGTTCAATTAAAGATCAAAAGAGTCAAAAAGTGTCAAACAAAAGTATTGGTCTTTCGACCATATTTAAATTTAAATAATTAAATATTTAAATTTAAAGTCACACAATTGTATAGGGAATCTCTGGATGAATTAAAATTATATTTTCCCTTCACTTAAACAGGAAGACCCAAACCTGTTTGAGCATGACAATGATGCTGTACACAAAGCCAGCTCCATGAGGATATGCTTTGAGATATGTGTTGGAGTGGAGGATCTTGAGTGGCCTGCTATAGAGCTCTGACCTCAACCCTATTGAACACCTTTGGTATGAATTGGAACACTGACTGCACCCCAGGCCTCCTCACCTCACCTACATCGGTACCTGCCTTCACTAACACCTTTGTGGAGCACAAATCACCACAAGCATTCCAAAATCTAGTAGAACATCTTCCCAGAAGAGTGGAGGTTAATAATAAATTTGTCAGTATTCAATCAAGTTAGAATAATAAAGTGTGTTTCGGTCCAATATTAGGAAGATTTTTATTTTTAGTGTGAATCATTCCATTGTCAGACACACACCACCACCAAACACTTGAAATATTCGGGAAGGAGATATTATGTAGCTGTCACTCAGCAGTACAGGAGCGCTCAGCGTGTTGCTGTTTCCAGTATTGTGCGTTAACGTGAAACGGAAACACTCGAAACCGCACAGACCTCCTGACAGGCTTACTGCAAAAATAACAATCTGGCACCATGCATGTCAGTCATCTTGTTACACAAACACTGCCGCCAGAAACCAAATCAACATGGCACTGTCATGGCAACAGCTCATGCATGGCGGCAAAACAACCCTGCTCAACTTCACCCAGTGATACTCATGGCCCCTTTAGAAAAATCTCTCATAGCATCGAATTACAGGATTACCCAGCCTACACACTGACTTCACTCCAAAGTTAAAACACAATGTGTGGAACATAATGAAGTTTTTTTTTTTAATTTTATTTATTTGAGTTCAGGGAGATTGTGCTGCTGCTGCTGCTAAAAAAGCTGGAGGGAAAGCGGAGAAAGACAGGACATCTAATAAAACTTAATAACATGCAAGAGCACGGCCAGACAGACATTTCATATATGCTGGGAACAAGAAAAGTAAACACACAGACACGCTCCGAAAAGCACTCATACACACACGCATACTCAAATACACACAAACACACAATCACCCATTCACTCTCCTATATACTCAATTTCACACACACTATCCTATACAGTATACCTGTATTGCCTTTTCGCTACCGCACTCATACACACCCAACCCGAGGCATCCTGACATATCGGCAGCTCCAGTTGTTTCCCAGCTCATGAAGATTAAATAACTTCAAAGAACTAGATGCCGACCCCGTAAACATCCCGAATCATCTAGAGATGCACCAGCGACATTTTAAAGCCACTTCATGTAGAGTTTGGACATTGGAACTCTTTGAATGTTTAAAGTCTTCAGCATGGAGTATCTGGTGTTGGATCTATGTTGATCTAAAATGTTGAGCTATTTTATGAGTTGCTCAGTAGCTCCTGGTTCCTGTAGAAAGGGAATTACTCAAAATCTCACATTTATATTAGTTCTCACTCTCCAATGTTTTGTATTGTTTTAAAGACTATAATCACACTCTTGATGTCACCCAAATGAGGATGGGTTCCCTTTTAGAGTCTGGTTCCTCTTAAGGTGTGTTTCCTTGCCACAGACACCCCAGGCTTCATCATCAGAGATAAAAACACATCATTCGCTTCAATTCTTAAGATCTGTAAAGCAATGTCCATTGTGAAAAGCGCTACAGAAAAAAACCTTGAAACCTGAAACCCACTGACTCACACACTCACAGTCTTATATACATTCATCATTTAAACAATAACTAACTCACACAGTCACTAAACAAAAGTATTTGGGACACCTGATTTTCCCAGCTATATGTGGTTCTTTCCCAAACTGTTATCACAACGCTGATGGCACACAACTCTAATGCCCCTGTGCACAAAGCAAACTCTATGAAGATATGCTTTGCGTGGAAGATCTCCTGATATAGAGCTCTGATCTCAATACTATTGAACACCTTTGGGATGAATTGAAAAACTGACTGCATCCCAGGCCTCCTCACCTCACCTACATCAGTACCTGATTTTACTAACACACTAATTGTGTCTGAAGGGGCACAATTCCCCATAAGCACACTCCAAATCCGAGTGGAACATTTTCCCAGAAAAGTGAAGGTTATTAAAACGCACATACTATACGTATAACCAGGTGTCAGCAAACGTCTGGCAATATAGTATATATAATCATTTAAACACTCACTCACAGACACACACACACTCACACACACTCACCTACTAGGGAAGCTGAACTTGAGTGTATTATGAATGAACCTGTTACAGCATGAGCTGATAATGAATCCGGCTTTGGCCTGAACACAGCGATCTAAAACTGTGCAAAAGGCTGTTTAACAAAGTGCAGAACAGCACCGAAGAACCGTCACGTTAAATAGCATTAGCTGTCGTGAGTGAGCAGGGCGTTGTATTAAGAAGACATGAATTGAGAATACAATCTGCCTCTGATCGGATGTATTTGGTGTTTGTGTGAGTCCTTTAAGAGTGAATCATGCTAATCCCGTATTATTTGCTGCTGATGCTAGTTATTACTCATGACGCGGTTAGCGACATGTAATTATCCACGATGCTTATATATCGGTTCTAGCTTTAATGACATATCTGCTGATTTGCAATAATTATGTTCATACTGTATTGTTTAGTGACTTATGTTAATAAATAGTAAAAGTAGATCCTATTGTAGGAGTTATTGTTAGTTATGCAAGTCCATATGTGATGTTATGTGTCCTTATGTTATTGTATGAGAGGAGCAGCTTATAGTTGTATGTGAATAATAAACAGTTCATAAAGGTGGTTGCTATTATTAGAAGTGTTGTGCTGTGTGTGTGTTGCAGACGAACCACACCACATTACCTTCCGAGTCAACTGGAGCTGTTAAGCACTCCATCCATCTATGAGCCCAATGCACTCTGGGTAAGATAGGATTCACTGACTGTACCCTAGGTTCTTCCACTTATTGTGCTTAATCTTCAGATTTATCACATCATTCTCATTCCTCTTGCATGCACAGCTGACGATGTCTTAAAGCTCAACATAGCTAAGTACATCCATTCCTTCTGGAGGACATGCAGGAAACCTTGTGGACTCTAGCACTGGTGTACTTGACATTATTTGTCAAGGCACACATAACGGCTGGCCCTTCACTGGTATTGAAATCTGCCCATTGGTTATAATAGATTTCTTTAAATTGACTTCATTCTGTGGTGTTCTGAGCGACATACGTGATTCACTACGATCTAAACACAGCCCTGAACACTTTTCTCTGATAGAAAAAACATTTCTCTCACACTTACCTGCCTCTTTGCTTTCTTACTCACACACACTCACTCTTTCACTCACAGTCACATATAATCAATTAAACACTCGCTCACTCACTCACTTGAACACGCACACACACACACACACACACACACACACACACACACACACACACACACACACACACACACACACACACACACACACATACACACACATACACACACATACACACACACACACACACATACACTTACCTTCTAGGGAAGCTGAACTTGAATGTATTCTGGATGAAGCCGTAACAGCAGGGACTGATAACGAATCCGGCTTTGGCCTGAACACAGCGATCTAAAACCATGTCTGTCGCCACACCACACGCGTGTAGAGCAACCTGCAGTACAAAAACCCACCTGTACTTTACACATTTGTCATTTGTCATACTGTCAAAGCATTTGTCATCTGTCTATGTCCCTATGAACAGCTCTATGTTTAAACTAACATTATTGCTGCGTGTAGGAGAGATCTATGCTTATCAATTGTTTAATAATGCACAGTGAACTTATTTAATTATTAATATGCTTTAGCGAGTTCACAAGAGCACAGCTCTCGCTCAGCTTTACCATCGATTCCATGAAAACGGTTTAATTTTCTTGCCTAATTAGCGCTGTTCCAAGCATTTATTATTTTTGTCACATGTGTACCTTGCTGCATCATGATCTTGTTACACCATAGTTTAGGAAAAATAGCAGTTCATATAAATAAATACAAGTTTTCTGAAGAAGCGTCAATAAAAAGCTCAGGACTTGTTTATGGGGCTCCTATAGGTGTTTATGGGTTAACCTTTGACAGTAGCTGCATTCTATCAAATACTACTTTACAGCCTCATTATAAATGTGCTGTATATACTGTATTGTCTGTGGTAGAATAATGAATAAACCAAATTTGATTGGCTGCGTGCCCAGTACAATTCAGGGATAGGGGGTTTGGAGCCGGGGGGAAAGAGGGGACGAAGTACTAAATGTAGCATTTATTTAAAATAAAATGGTGACTAACTTAATTCAGAATCAAACATTCATTACATCAGTAGTAAAAACTTTTACAAAAACCAAAACAAAATCAAAAAAACCCAGACAGCATCACTTTTGTCTTCGTTTGTATGATTTGAGTGCAGTTTATTATTAAATACACACTATATGGACAAAAGTTTGAGGACACCTGACTACAGGATTCGTATATGTTTTTTGAACATCACGTTCCACATTTAGTTCCTATTTGCTTTCTAATAACCTTCACCCTTCTGGGAAGATGTTTCACTAGATTTTGGAGTATGGTTATGGAGATTTGTGTTAGTGAATCAGGTAATGATGTAGGTGAGGTGAGAAGATCTGGGGTGAAGTCAGTGTTCCATATCATCCAATTGGTTGAGGTCAGAGCGCTATAGCAGGCCACTCAAAATCTTCCACTCAATTAAATTTTTTTTTTTACAGAGATAAAGATGGTATGAAGTTGAAATGTAAAATTTTTGTGCCTTGTTGTATTCCAACCATGCAAATCATATCTTCATAGAGCTCACTATATGCACAGGGGCATTGTCATGCTGGAGCAGGTTTGGGTTTCATGTTCAAGTAAAGGGAAAATCTAATTCTACAGCACCCAGAAAACGTCCTATACAATTTTATGCCTTTAACTTTGTGGTACAAGTGTGGAGAAGAACCACATGTGTCTGGAAAAGTCAGGTGTCCCAATACTTTTACCCATATAGTGTAATCTCAAATGGATGAAAAGCAAGTGAAACTGGTTGACATTCCAAAAGCAAATCTAAACAATATTCTTTGTATAACACAATCAAATAAACCATTAAATGTTTTAATTGAAATTTATACATTTCGGTAAGAAAGTTTGTGCAATGACTGTTTGTGAAACACATACAAACAGTTAACGAAAGAGGCAAAAAGAAAAAAAATAGCAATTTGAGTGAAACTGAGTAAATCAAGTCTTATAATTGAACGCAAATCCTAAAATAATATCCAACACTTAAATAAAGTGCGTTTTCTTGTTCAGAAAATCAGCATCAGCTTGCAAGAAATTACATTTTTTAATAAAGACCAAAATGAATTTGATTTCGTAACATTAACAGTTAAACAGTTTATCCTTGTGAACTTTCCGTATCTAAATAGTTTAAATGATATAAATTAGAAACACACAGATTTATCAATCAATATTAAATATGAATTATGAAGAATCTGATCAATAATCAATGCAGAGAGCAAGAGGTTCACAGATAGAGAACAAGAAAACACACACACACACACAGACACACACACACACACACACACACAGACACACACACACAGACACACACGCACACGCGCGCACACACACACACACACACAGCAAGTTTATGCTGTGTGATTGATTAACCTGAACCATAATAACAAACCCTTGGAGTGGAGTGCACCCTAGTGAAGTGTGCTCATTGATCTGTTAGCAGTTCGAGCACGAAGTTGGGAGTCCTCTAAGGCAACAGATTAACAGAGCATGACAGCAGAGGACTCTACGCATATTAGCTGCAAACTGGTAAAATTTGCTTAAAGGAAGCTAAATAAGAGCCACTGAAGCCTTACAGGAAGTAGAAGATGGACAGGCATTCATTGTTTGTTTCTCCTGCAGAAATCATGACTGAGTTCAGATGAGGGCCCGAGATGATCCTTTAGTAATCCCCAGGGCAGACACATTCTTATAATCACGCAGGACGCATGCTTATAAATCTGTGTATAGATATCACATTGTGCCATTGTTGTGTTCCCTGCATAGGTCTCCTGTAGTCTCATAAAGCAGAATTGAAGCACTGATGCTTTCTCTGCAAAGACATAAAGATTGACAGCAATCTGCTCTGTATCATGTTCACATCAAAGCATCAAAATAAAAGGGATTAACATCTATATTAGTGCTTTCTGAACATCTGCACAATAAACGTCATACACTATATGGGCAAAAGTATTGACTTTTGACTACCTGATTTTTCCAGGCATATGTGGTTCTTCCCCTACCACAAAGCTGGAAACACACAATTGAACAGAATCACTTTGTATGTGTGTGTTCGTAATCAAAATCTCCTCTCACTTGTCCTTCATAACTAGTAGATTCAAACCTGTTCCTGAATGACAATGCTCCTGTGCAAAATGAGCTCCCCAAAAATATAGTTTACATGGGTTGGGTTTCGAGTAGCCTGCTACTTTATATAGAGTTCTGATCTTTACTCAAAATCTATTGGGACATCTTCAAAGAAGGTTACAGGTTATTATAGCAGAAAATGGGAAATGTAGAATGGGATACTCAAAAAACATTTTGGACATACAGTAGCCACAACTCTTATACAAACCCTTCCTGACCAGCTCACAGAAACTGCATGACATTCTACTAACATCCTTATATACTGTAGGTCGATAACTGGGCTCGAGCCCTGCAACTCTAAGATACATAAGCCAGCCTACAGAGGACTCTGTCCCCCCGAGAGTAAAATTTGCAAATCACCATTTTATAGTCACATGACCTTGTGATCGATGAATCAATACCACTTCCTCTCATCTCTTTAAAGCTCAGCATCCTTATAATGTATTGCATGTCAACTCTGGCAGCCTGCTAATACACTACATCTCGGAGATCCAGGGAAGAGAAGACAAAAAGACAGAAAACATCTCAGCTAGCTATTAATAGAAAAATAATGCACAGTGTACATCAGATCTACTTTAACACTAGCAGGACATGTAGCAGAAGAACATTTCTTTAATAAGAACAGGAGAGATGTTCATTCTGCTTCTAGTAACATTATTAGCTGGGCCATTGTTAACAAAAGACCAACTGGGCTAAAAGAAATCTGGAATATGTGGTTTTCAGTGGTACTCTCCGCAATCGATCAATCCAACAATTAATAAATACACAAATAAATAAATAAATAAATAAATACAATCGTACTTAAAATAAGACAAGCCTCCTTGCCAGAAAATCAGAGAAATTCTGTTTTGAAGACATATTGTATGAATAACTTAATTTGTTCTTCTAAAGTAAGTATCCCCATGGAAACGAATAGAAGATATTTGATTTGGACTTGTACACTCAAGTGGAATAAAAATTGATATAATTTCCAATTTCTGTTGACGCAGAGGGAAAAAAGCAAAGCTCTGCAATGAGGCCTGCATTAAGCAGCGATTCTGCACCATTACACATCAATTATTTGCAGACGAAAAGACGATAAAAGATAATATGGTTGCTGAGAAATGTAACTTCTATATTAGCTAAATCCATTTGAGCTCATTTGAGCTCAATCTATTGCCATCATCCATTCAAACTTTTAGTTCGGCTGAAAACTGCTGTTCAGTTTTTGGTAAAAGTCCAACAGAGTGCTAAAGCCAGTTATTATTAGAGCTGTTATTAAATGTTTTTTGCGATTTGAATGTAACCGCTATGTCTCTACCTAGTATAAAAATATAGTGGAGTACAGTTGGTAGTTCGATGGTTAAAACCCTGGGTTATGATCAGAAGGTTGGGGTTTTTAAACCCCAGCATGGCCAAGCTGTATCACGGCTGACCTGGATTCCTATCATCGCTGGACATGCGAAAAAAAAATTCACTTTGCTGTAATTTACGTGACGAGCAAAAAGCATCTTAACCCTTAATATTAGCAATAACCGCTAAATAGCAGATCTGGTCAGACCACTTGTCATAAAGGAGAAGGTCATAAAACATCTGAAAAAGTTTTTAAACTTTTTAGGAGCACTGTAAAATCCAAGTAGAGACAAAATAACACAAATAAGATCAAGACCAAACTGAGAGCTCAAGGATAAGAATGGCAATTGTTCGAAAATTGTCTAAAAGATCATATTTCGCCCTCTCCTCCTCACTCACTCTCTCCCTAGCTTCTCATGCTCCTGAGATACCAGTGATCCTGTCCCCTTCTACTCTCTGGACCTGCCTAAAGCATTCTGATATCCAAGTGTGTGGTGTTCTTTTCAATTCCACTCGTTGCTGCTGATGACATCTCCACACGGACAGTCTAAAGATCCTTACTGTGGAGGGTTAAACTTGGAAACCATGAGGACGGATTTTGAGTGTGATAGTGTGGAATGGGTTGCTACAATGGCCTTGGGGCTACGATTGCTATGAAGTGTTTCCATCCAAGTGTCCATCAGTGAACAGTTGATAACTTCAACAATGATGGAACTATAAAAAACAGACATTCTGTGTCACCCAGATGAGAATGGGTTCTATTTTTAAGTTAAGCTCTCAGTTTCAAGAAGGTTGGTGACCCCTGATCGAGACCTTTGCAAATAGGTGCAAAAAATAATAATAAGTACATGCTCTAACAGAACAACAAAACAATTATATTTTGTATAGAATTACACAATGTCAGGATTATGACTTGAAATACTTTAACCATCAGCCCCTGCAGGTCATATCACTGATTAATCACACTTATTCTTTGTCACTCCTGATTAGCGCTTGTACAATATATATAGCCTCTCCCTTTACAGCACTCATTGTCTTTCATTTGTCTTTCATGATGGTGGTTGGTATTCACAGTCTTTATATTCAGGTTCAGAATCCTTTCAAACTTATTGATACTTTTGTTGCCTTTGTATTAGTTATTACTGTTTGCGTTATTTATTTAAAACAATCTGCATCCGCTCTCTTCCTTATTACGTGACAAAGAGTCAAAACTAAAATCCAATTGAAAATCTCTGATCTGAAAATGTAAATCCATAAAGATTCTTCATCGAATTTTGCCTAAAAAAAGTTTGCACTGAAGAATGACAGACCCAGAATATGCAAAGGCTCACTGAGAAAAATATGACTAAAAACTGTAATTGCTGCAAAATGATAATTCACATCGAAGTGGTGAATTTTTATCAGCCAGGCAGTTTTTTAGATCGTTCTGCAGAACATCAAAATTATCTTTTTTTTATATTTCATTTCATTGACGAGTCACTACAGAATGAGCAGGGGGAAAAAAAATCCCATTCTGACTTAAATTTGATGTTTCATTACAACACACACACACAAAAAAAATGAAACTCACTAGGGGATCCTTTCTAATTCCACAAGGAGAACACACACACACACACACACACACACACACACACACACACACACACACACACACACACACACACAGAACGATGCCATCTTTAAAATGTTTCGTGTTCTTTGGTTGTTTGATTTACTGTAGCTTTCCTGTCATCTCAAATCGACTCTCCTGACCTCGTTCATCGATGCGGCCTTGCTGCAGAACTGCTGCTCCCTGGAGGTTTCTTTTGCACCGGTCTGTGCAAACATAGAAACCGTTGTCTTGTTCATCAGCTTGTGAAGAACTAAAAAATACACAACCCCACACATGGCTGGCACCAACAACAATCAAAACCTCTAAGATCATACAGTGCAAACGGAAAGTATTCACATCGCTTTACTTTCTTTCCATTTTTGTTAGGTTATAGCTTTAATGGATTAAATTCATTATTTTCCTCAGAATTCTACAAACAATACACCATAACAACAAGGTGAGAGAAGTTTGTTAGAAATCTTTTAACAAGGCTACAATTAAAGCCTTAAGTGTTTTTGAGTTTGATGCTACAAGCTAGGCATAACTATTTTTGGCCAGTTTTTCCTATTCTTATTCGCAAAACCTCTCAAGCTCCATCAGGTTGGATGGGGAGGATCGGTGCACAGTCATATTCAAATCTCTCCAGAGATGTTCGTTCGGGCTCTGGCTGGACCACTCAAGGACATTCACAGAGTACTTCTTTGTTATTTTGGCTGTGTTCTTAGGGTCGTTGTCCTGTTGGAAGATGAACCGTCGCCCCAGTCTGAGAGCCAGAGCTCTCTGGAGCAGGTTATCATCGAATATTTTTCTGTACATTGCTGCATTCATCTTTTCCTTTATCCTGACAAGTCTCCCAGTCCCTGGTGCTGATAAACATCCCTACAGCATGATGCTACCACCACAATGCATCACTGCAGGGATGGTATTGGCAAGGTGATTGGCCTGGTTACCTCCAGACATGATACTTTTCAAATAGGCCAAAAAGTTAATATTTCTTTCTCATTGTCTGAGAGAACTTCTGGTGCCTTTTGGCAAACTCCTGGCAAGCTGTCATGTGCTCTTTACTGAGTAGTGGCTTCGGTCTGGCCACTCTACCATATAGGTCTGATTGAGTGCTGCAGAGATCTTTTTTTCTTCCTCTCTTCACAGAAAAATGCTGGAGCTCTTTCAGAGTGACCTTCAGGTTCATGGTCACCTCCCTGACTAAGACTCTTCTCCCCGATAGTGCAGTTTGGCCTTGCAGCCCGCTCTAGGAAGAGTCCTGGTGGTTTTAAAGGTATTCCATTTACAGATGACGGAGGCCACTGTGCTCATTGGGACCTTCAATGCTGCAGAAATTGTTCTGTTCCATTCCACAGATCTGTGCCTTGATACAATACTGTCTAGGAGGTCTACAGACAATTGCTTTGACTTCATGGCTTGTGGGACATCATATAGACAGGTGTGTGTCTTTCCAAATGTCCAATCAACTGAAGTTACCACAGGTAGACTCCAATTAAGTTGTAGAAACATCTCAAGGATGATGGAGTGGAAACGATGCACCTGAGCTTAATTTTGCGTGTCATCGCAAAGGCTGTGAATACTTATGTACATGTGATTTTTTCGTTTTTTATTTTTAATACATTTGCAAACATATTGTCATTATGGAGTATTGTTTGTAGAATTCTGAGGAAAATTATAAATTTAATCCATTCTTGAATAAGACTTACAAAGTGGGAAATGTGATCTGGATGCACTGTATTTATCTCTGTTGTGATGTTTATCGAGGAGCTCTTGCATGATCTGATTCCGCATGATTTACCGTAATTTCTGGATTAATGAGCGCATCCAAATATAAGCCGCACCCACTGAATTTGACAAGATTTTTCTTTTGAACGTAAATACGCCGCACCTGTCTATAAGCTGCAGGTGTCTACACTGATGAACTACAACTAATGAACTTTACACAGGCTTTAATGAAAGACAGTGTCTGTTACACGGCTTGTATCTAAACAGTAGCCTACCAAGAAAGTCATTGTTCACTGTCTTCCTCCTTCCTTTCACTACAATTTCTCTCGGGAGTTTATCTTTTGACATTGTCGTGCGTTTAAAAATCACCCTGGTGAAGCTTTTCTCCCGATGCCGTGCAGCTCAGAACACAGGTGAAGTGCGTGTTT
>MU551713.1:675824-693324 GCA_024362625.1 Silurus asotus
AAACTAATGAACTTTACACAGGCTTTAATGAAAGACAGTGTCTGTTACACGGCTTGTATCTAAACAGTAGCCTACCAAGAAAGTCATTGTTCACTGTCTTCCTCCTTCCTTTCACAACAATTTCTCTCGGGAGTTTATCTTTTGACATTGTCGTGCGTTTAAAAATCACCATCGGTGAAGCTTTTCTCCGGATGCCGTGCAGCTCAGAACACAGGTGAAGTGTGTGTTTTCATGCCCGGGTGTTTTCAGCGTGACGAATGATTCACATTTCCTGTAGACAGTCCGAGTGAGCGGAAGGTCAAACGTCAGAGGAACATCATCCATATTTATGATGTGGTGCGGCCCGATTCAGTGGTAGCGCATCTGATTTAATATGAAGAGTTTCATTGGTTCACCTGAACCCATTCAGCAATTTAATTGGTCTAATGTTATGGGGCTCAGTTTTGGGCTTGAAGTTTGTGAAACCGGGAAAAACCCAGGAAAAATCCATAAATTAGCTGCTTCATTGTTTAAGATGTGGGAAAAAAGTAGCGGCTTATAGTCCGGAAAATACGGTAAATACAAATGAATATAAATATAGGAGAATTTTGTTCGATAAATTTTTGCATTCTGTAAAGATGCCTAAAGACAATGTCCATTGTAAAAGGTGATATAGAAAAATAATTTTATTTAAATTGAATTGAATAATATAGCATATTTATGAATCTGTTCTAGCAGATCTGCTATGCTTTGGCATTTTATAGCAACTTGATACGTTCCAAAATGTTCTAGAAGTTTTGACTGCTCATATACCTGCAACACTTTTTATTAATAAATGAGTTTCAAGCAAATAGATTTTTTTTCCAGTAGAGGAAGTAGGTTCAATTGACTGCTTTTGGTAAACACATACTACAGATGTGGTACATAAAGATTAGTTTGAAAAAAAAGGCTGACGCATTCCTTTACCAACCTGATTTCTGCCTCCCTCGTAAGAGGATTTAAACAGCAGCATCTGCCAAATGAATAAATGTAACCGTAAAAGGTCCTCAGTCACTGCTGCTGAACCATGTTACAGCCACAACAAATTAAACCTGTGCCAGCCATCAACCCTAAAGTGCCGCCCCAAACCCCCAAGTGCATCACTCCTGCTATGTTTACTCAGATCTTCACACAAGCCTGCAGCTGAAAGTTTATGTATGACTATCAAAAAAAAGTTTTAGCGACTCCTTTTCATACCTCACACACACAGTAAGGTCGTGAGCAATTCTTTTGGCCTGGTGCTGCAGTAGCATTTAAGCAGTCAGTCCATTGAAAACTTCTCAAGGTCTGTCTGTCTGTCTGTATAAAGAGTTATAGGTACACTTATTCGTAACGAACAGTTTCTGTGCAGGGCTTTTGGTTTCGGTACAGGGCGTTAAAATGTTTGTATTTATTAAACTTAAAAAAAAATACACAATTCCATGGGTATAAAAACCCCCCAAAAAACTAGTTAGTGTGACTGTGGCTACACACTCCGTAAATACTGTAAATACGATTTGTGGTGCGGCAAAATACAATTTGTAGTGCGTTGTTGAACCGCGTGTGAGTCTCGTGATACGGATTCTTTTGCGTTTTATGAACAGCTTCAAAATTTTCTCCTACACTGAAAAATTCCTGACAGTTGTGGCATTTCGAGAGCGAGAATGAATCAAGGATGGACGGAATGAAGACATTTGTTAAAGTATGCTGAAATAAGTAGAACAGTTATGTAGAACGTATCTTTATAAAATTAAATATTATATGTAATATATCAAATGTAATTTATATTTATTAAATTTTATTAAATTAAATGTATTTGTGCAAATGTAATAACACAAATGAATCAATATAATAAAAAAAAGTATTGCAGTCATTTGCTTGAATCTATTACATTTTAATTAATAAAATATTAAAAGATATTATTTTATAAAGTATTCTTCCCCGCCTTACTGTACCAACATTTAACCAAACAGTGATTAAAAACTAAGGTGCGTGAGGAAGCGTGAACTTTGTGTATTGTTACACCCCTAAGATACTGTATATATAATCTTCTATGTTATTATTGCAGGAGATCAGTCAGATTCAGACACAATTAGTATTGAAACAGTACTTGAATGTAGAGTGCTGCATGTGATGCACTAGTTGTGAAGTCTAGGTTTAATGCTTAATGTTAAAACTGGAGAAAGTAACTAACTAAATGAAATTGGAGCTAATCTGGTTTATCAGAGTAAGGGTCAGGGTCAGGTCGGATCTGGAGTTTATCCCAGGAACACTGAGGGCAAGGAAATGGAAATTCGAAATTCAACCTGGATGGAACTACAGTCAATCCCAAGACAATAAACACATACATGTATTTGTTGACCTAGAACCAATTTTAACTTTAACTGTCCAACAAATGTTTTTAGGACGGTGGAAAGTAAAGAAACTCCAAGAAATCATCTCTGATTTCAAGTTTAATAATAATAAAAAAAGAAATTAAATAAAAAAATAAAAAAATAAAAAAACACAGCCGTTTGGATCCGGTGAAAGAAAACCGCATGTGGACATACAGACTATGAAATATGTCTTGGTTTCCCTGCAGAGATCTGCCAAAAATCCAAATGTACACCCGCAACTCAGATGATGTAAACTTCCTGTGCGTGGGTAAGAGACAGACAATTTGCCAGGCTGAAAAACAGCACATGGTTTTGGACTGAAGGCCAAGTGGAGCAAGTCTCCACGGAGCACAACGCAAGCCGAAACGTCTCATTAGGGCAATGAGCGCACAAAAGAGGCAGACGTTCAACAAAACACTAACGGTAAAGCCACACACAGGGCTGCTCGGGTAAGAGCTGTGTTACATAACTCACTCAAAAGATAAGCTGTGGAGAAGAAATGGACCATTCAACTCTAAGGTGGAGTATATGAACAAACTCCGGTGGTCTGGGAAATCAGAGTCTTTTCAACAGATAATTAAAAAGAAAGTATATCAGCAAATCTTACGTTCCCAGGCCAATGTCAACAACAACATCTCAAAATCAAGATCAGTGTTCCAATCTATAAAGATTTTGTCATGTTTACCAATAACAATCTGTGCCAATGGGTTGTGTAACCTTCCAGGAATCGAACCAATGCCATATTTAAAAAAAAAACTAAACAAAAAAAAAAAAAAAACTGAAATGAAAAAAAAAAAAAAAAAAAAAACTGAAATGCTTAAAGGACCCAACGGGATAACAGCCAAAGAATACACTATTCCAAGTTTATTTTAGTCGCAGTACATAAAAAATACCACAGAAAGGAAAAGTAAACCCCCTGTTAACACACCCATTCTCCTCTAAAGCTCAAGCGTGCCTCTATTACAGACACCATGTCAGTGCAAATAATAGCAGACCTCTGACTTTAAAATAAAACGTATAGATAAAAGGTCTGTAGACACCTAACCATAAGATTGGTTTCTGCTTTTTAAACATCACATTCCACACTTACCCTTTATGTGTAGTTATTATAACCTCCACACTTCTGGCAAGATGTTCCAAAGGTGTAAGTAAAGGCAGGTACTGATCAAGGCTATGGTGAGAAGATCTGGGGTTCATCTCAAAGGCGTTCAATAGGGTTGAGGTCAAAGTTTTATCTGTATCTATTCTTTGTACACATGGGCATTGTCATACTTTGGTTAAAGTGTAGGGAAAATGTAATGCTGCCACATTTAAGGGAATCCTGTAAAATTTTGAGCCGCAAATATTTTTGCTTAGAAGAACAAAAGTTGGTGGAGGAACCAAACAGGGCTGAAAAAGTCAGGTGTACCAATCTTCTCCACAATGGGTTGGTGTGAGCATTGGGACACCTGACTTTTTCAGCCCTGATATACTGTAATCCAAACATTCCAAAAGACCAAAAAAATGGCCAATAATACACTATATGGACCAAAGTATTGGGACACCCAACCTTTCTGCAAAATGTAGTTCTTCTCCAAACTGCTAACACAAAGCTGGAGGCAAACAATTGTATAAGATGCCTTCGGTTGAGTTATAATGAAATTTTGCATTCGCTTAAACTTGGAAACTCAATCCAGTTACAGCATTGCAATGACCCTGTGCAGCTCAATGAAGATCTGCTTTACATGGAAGAGAAATATCTTGAGTGGCCTGCAAATAGAGCTCTGATCTCATCCCTACTGAACACCTTCGGGATGAATTGGAACACTGCACCCCAGGCCTCCTCACATCACCTACAGCAGTATCTGACTTTACTACACCCTTGTGGCTGATGAGCACTCTAAAATCTTGTGGAACAGCTACCAAAAAGAGTGGAGGGAATTATAAGAGCAAATCGGGACAAAAAGCACATACCGTACTTATGACCAGGTGTCCACAAACCTGTTGTAAAGAGTAGCTATTTGAGTTACCATAGTTTTCATGTGAGCTCAAACAGTCCAAAACAGCCCAGAAGACTATTCGCCTTTGATTTGTCTAATCAACAGGGTGTCTCGGCTTACAGAACTGTGACTTGCTGGATGTTTTTTTGAGGGTTTCCTGAACAGACAAACTAACCCTGTTGCTACAGAAATCAACATAGAGCTAAATCACACAAGATAAAGCTACATACTTGTACTACTCAACTCATCTGTCTTCTCCTCTTCTTCTGCTTATCATTAAAATCATCATCCAGTCCTTTCCTAATTAGTAGTTTGAAACAATTGAGCAGTTGCGGTTTGAGGATCTTCTACAGTGAAACAATCATGAAAGCCCTGAGGAGCCATTTGAGACCACAACCTTGCCATAACTCAAAGCCTTGATCAGGACTATAATTGCCATGAACAGCTTTGTACTTAAACATGCATCAATGAACAGTTAATAACTTCAATAAAATAGACTTCAAGATGAAATGAATGAATATCTGGTGTCACCCGAATGAAAATGGTTCTATATTTAGTCTCCAGGGTTTCTGAAAGCCAAATCTAATACCTTTTTCAGACCATTAAGAATAAAATCTAAAACCTATATTACAACAGCAAAAACACGCACACAAATACAGTGTTAGCAACTGTCCTTAACTGAGCCCTACATTTTATTTTTAAGCCAAGTACTGCTAAACTTGCACTCCCACATAGCTGAAAAATAAAATTAGTTTTTACGTCTATGATGCAATCCAAAAGAGATTCTTGATAAAAACCAGAAAGCTGATTGGCTGTTGCATGTTAGTCTCCTTTTATAGTCGTAATACAGCGAATTACATTTGGACTTGTGAAAAAAGAACTTTTAAACACCAAAGCGAAAAAAAGAAATAAATTCTAAAGTGCAGTGGGAGCATTTCAAAAAGCTTTAACATAGGTAGCGTTACATGAACATTGGAAAATTCAGACCATTCATTCATTTTTAAGGCCTAAAATCGTAGACTTTTTAAGATGCTGCAAAAACCCTGTTCTCTCAAAAAACCTTTCTAGAATCATCTCTGAGTTTTTTATTTGCAGCTGGATTGCACTTTTTTATTGATAAGTTTACAAATTTGAAACGTGTATTATTTGGTTTTCATAAATTTGCGCTCACTCACTTTGCTGCGGATGTTTGTGTAAGCAGACTTGGCACAAATACTCCACTTGTTTGTCGTCATATATTAAATACAGCATGACTGGACATCATTAAAGCACCTGAGCATATCTGGCTTAATTGAAGATACTCATTACTAGTGACTGTGAAAACATAATACTGCGTCAGTGCTTCCCTGATGTAACTGATTTTAGGATGGGTTCCCTTTTGAGTTTGCTTCCTTTCAAGGTTTCGTTAATCTCAGGAAGTTTTTTCCTGCCACAGTCGCTATCAGCTCACTCATTAGAGATACATTTACAATGATAAGGAACAAACTTATAGGCACTAAACTTATTTACTCTTTTATACAACTTCATAACCGCTTTATCTCTGCAAAGCTGCATTGAGACCGTTTCCAGTGTTAAAAGTAGTTTAAAAATAAAATAAAATAAAAATAAAAATAAAATAAAATAAAAAATTAACAGACCCCCCCCTTCTAAAAACAGTTATAATATTAAGTGGCAAGCTGAGTTTGAGTGGCTCATATGTGTCTTTGTTAATCTTGTTCATTTCTGTTGGCTAAAAGTCGTCTGGTAACTTAAAAATTAGTACCAAATTGGGTAGTGAGCAAAAAAAGCTATAAATATATTATCTATATATTCTATTATGACAATGTCTTTTATTAAAAAACGCTCCACTAATGAACAGTGTATCATTATGTACTACCACCTTCATGATCAAAACTTCTTCTTCTGATTATTTAGAAAATCAACACGTTTAAATCCACCGTTAGTGTGAAGACTTCTTTATTTAGAGAGAATAACGCTTTTACGGGTGTTAGATTTGTGGGAGTGTTAAAAGTGCTGTAGATTGGAAGCTGAGAGTTCAGATCTCACTGCTTCTGGCATTTCAGACAAAGCCGAGAACTTACTAAACCGTTCACAACCAATGACAAGGTGGCATAAAAAATAAAAAATAAATAAAAAGAAAAAAAAAGAAAGAAAGAAAGAAAGTTCCACGTGAGGGTTAGCAAACAAAAACTCCAACTATGCATTCCTGACATCCAAAAGAAAAGAAAATAGAAATCTAAATTTTTAACTTACAATATTAAAAATGTATCATCCTGGATTAGCCATTATCCTAATTTTCTCAAGTTGATGAAGTTAAATAAAGTGTGATTTCATTTCATTCGATTTCACTATGCTGGGTACATGTAGAGTCTACAAAAATAATAGATTTACATTTGCTTTAATACACCAATTTGTAAGTATATTGAACTGTCACCTTAATTAGATCCTTACTTACCCCGACATGGAAGTTCCCTATGAAGTAGTCGAGGTTCGCCTGGATGAAGCTGACGTTCTGAAGTCCGAGCTGTGAGCTTCTGTCTCTTGCTCTAACAAGAGACTCTTCTTTGTTTTCAATAAGAATGATCTGAGGAATTTAAAACAGACTATATATAGGAAACAGCAACTCTTCATCGATTCAGCATTTTATTACTTAATCGTGAAGCCAAGCTACGCTTTCGATAAAACATTATACTATTTTCTTCCATTTCTGACAACAAGGTCACCTGAGTCTGAGCGAATACACAAGCCTGACACGTCACCGAGCCTCCACTCTACAGATGTGTGCAGAATTTCGTCTTCATGAGCTGACTCTGGCTACACAAAAGAAGCAAAGTGATGCAGGACTTACCTGACACTGAGGAAGTGTGTACCCCAAAACAATCCCAACGTGGCCCTGAAACGAAACGCACAAACAAAAGAAGTCTCAAGATGGGGCTTTCAAAGTAGTGCCAGATCAAAGGCCGGCCATCAGAGCCGAGCTCCATCCATCAGAGTATTGCCCTGCAAGCCTCAGCGCCTGTGAACTCCACATGAAAGACCGAATGCAGACATGACTGTTGCGCACGGCATAACAAGACTACCCAATGGCTTGTGAATACACGTGTCCTACACAAGCTGTACAATGTGCAGTCCTCTAATTAGTCAATCGTACTAGGCAGAAGCACAAAATCATGCATAGAAGTCTAGAGCTTCAGCTCACATTAAAAATCAGAATGAGAGAATATTTTTTTATTGTGCCTTAACCACGGAATGGTTGTTGGAACCAGGTGGGCTGGTTTGAGTATTTTAGAAAATGCTGATCTCCTGGAAAATCTCACAACAGTCTCAACAATTTTTACTGAATGGTGCAAAAGAAAATTCAGTGATTTATGTGGAGAGGTCTGTGGTTTCACATTGGTTTGATTTGCCAGGAAAAATATAGTTACTAACTTAATCAAATCAGATGGTCTTTTTCTTCAACTGTCGCTTAGTCTGGGGTCAAAGTTTATACTTTGCTGGCAGAAGTTTACACTACTCATGTAGTGTTTCACTGTTGAAGCGCAACCATATCATGTTCTAATGCTTTTCCGCTCACCACTATATATGATCATTGTGTATATATATATTCTGTACACATACATACATTACCAGGCATATATAACATCATATATAACATCATAACATTATGACCGATGAATGAATAAGACTGATTGCTTCTTCATCCAGTAGGTGGGATATTAGTGAGCAGCAAGTAAACATTTTGTCCTCAAAAAGTTTAACAAGGCCCAAATTGTGATGTCTAGAAGACTGGGTCAGAGCATCTCCAAAACTGCAGCTCTTCTGGGATGTTCCCAGTCTGCAGTGGTCAATATCAATCTGAAGTGGTCCAAGGAAGGAACAGTGGTGAACGAGAGGCAGGGTCATGGGAGGCCAAGGTTTATTGATGAATGTCGGGAGGGAAGTATCCCAAGCATGTGTGGTTCGATCCAACAGACGAGCTCCTGTGTCTCAAATTGCTGAAGAAGTACTGTAAATGCTGTTAATGCTCAATGGGTCAGAACTGTTATGAAAGCAAAAAGGAGGACCAACACAATATTAGACAGGTGGTCATAAAGATATGTCTGATCGGTGGCCAAAATAGCAAAATAACATCCACGGTAATGCCACGACCCAAGATCATCCAATGGTGCACCTTCTTCAATTGTTCCACAGTGCAGTTATTAAGCTGATATGCACATTCTAGATGCTTTCAGCAGTAGACAAGGTTTAGCATGGGTACGCTGACAGCTATGCAGCTCTATACTCAGCAAGCTGTGATGCACTGAGTGTTCTTAAAGTCTTTCACAGATGCGTGTTACAGTAGCTCTTCCATAGAATTGAACCAGACAAGCTAGGCTTCACTCAGTGAGCTTGAATGCCACAAATCTGTCACAGGTTCACCGTTTGTACTCCTTTGGTGCTCTTTTATTTGATATTAAACACCCGTACCCACTTTAGAAATGCTCTGACCCATGAAAATTTGCCCCTTATCAGTTGCTCAAGTCCATACACTTAACGGTTTTTCCTGCTCCCAACACATTACCTTTAAAAACTGTCTGTTCATTCGCTGCCCAATGAATCCCACCTGCCTAACAAGGCAATGTTTATTAACTTCACCTGTCAGCGTGGTTTGTGTGTGTGAGTGCAAGTGAAAGATCGAAATAGACCAAAGAATTTTTCCCATACCAGCACAAAGACAATGTGTGTCGACCCAACAGATGCATCTGTTATATTTCAAGAAAGAAGAATAAATGCTGACTTACTCCTCCACTACAGAAGTCAACTATAGTGTGATCAGGTCCAGCGAGCTCCTTCACCATGGCGACCAGGTTGTTCAGCTGCTGCCGCTTACGTACAGCTCGAGTGTCTGACATCTTGCCTGAGAACAACAAGTGGTAAATGACTCACCACTAGAGCTTTACAAATCGGATAAAAAAAATAAAATGACATGCCATGAAGCTTTCAGAGATTGTGGGAGCAAGAAAACTTTTTTCCTGTACAATTGCATATGAGTAAGATAAAATAAGTACAATATACCAACATTTTTAGCAATGTAAGAGCAACCATGGTTTGAATTTCTTTTCTTTTTTTTTTTACATATACATGTATTTATCAAAATCATCTTGTGCCTGAGCATACAAGGAATTTGTTTTTGATTTACAGCAATACAACAGTGCACATTTACACATACAGGTATTGTACAGCAGTGCTGGAGGGAACAAGATATAGATAAATATAAACCTGATAACACATAACACAACGAAATAACCAAGCCTTGAAAACAGTACTTGATCGAAAGTAGCAGTGTAGTGCAGGGATTGCTTAGATGGTTAATAAAAACTCTTGTAAATAGGTTTGATATTGCACAAATGTACCGTCATTTCCGGACTATAAAGCGCATCCATGTATAAGCCCCACCCACTGAATTTTACACAAAAAAAATGTTTTAACATAAATAAGCCGCACCTGTCTATAAGCTGCAGGTGTCTACACTAATGTACTTTACACACGGTGTAACGGGTGAAATATGTTGCGCCTTCTTTAGGAGCATAGGGGTATTTTGGGAATAGCCTGCCACTGCATTTTTTCAGTATTACTGCATGTGTGCAAGACTGAGGATTATGTCCTTATTATTTTCTGATGCTCATTTTTAAGTTTCTTTGACTAACCCGTAACGCTGTTGCCAAGAAAAATAAAAAAGCACGAGTATTAGAAACCTGTCTGTGCTTATATGATTTCTGTTGCAACTGGAGTTAGTGAGCTCTCCCTTCACCCAGACTCAACGTGTTACAATGGCTTGTATCTAAACAGTAGCCTAAAAAGAAAGTCATTGTTTACTGTCTTCCTCCTTCCTTTCACAACTATTTCGAGAGAGTTTATCTTTTGGCATCGTCGTGCGTTCACAAATCACTTGATGGAAGTTTTTTCCCCCGATGCCGTGCAGCTTAGAACACAGGTGAGGTGCGTTTTTTCATTTTCGTTCGGAAATTTCATTTGTCTAATGATATGGGGTTCAGTTTTTTGGCTTGAAGTTTGTGAAACCAGGAAAAACCCAGACAATGCATAAATTAGCCCCTTCGCTGTTTAAACCACGCGGTTCAAAACGTGGGAAAAAAGTAGCGGCTTATAGTCCGATATATAAGGTAGTGGAAATGAAGGTACTGTAATAGTAAAATGTCCAGTACACACTGGTGTTATGCAGGACTGTTGAGAGTTTTTCTTTATTGTAAGTGCAAAACTAAAAAAACACTCAACTACAGAATTAGAGGTAGAAAAGGGCAAATAAATAAAAGTCTTATAAAGTCTTTCGAGGTTAATTAGCTTACACATTTCTGTTTGTCTTCAGAACAAATAGCAGTGGTAATCTCTCGAATCAAGTTTTATTTAGATAATAGTTACAAAAGTTCATTAGAAGAAAAAAAAATCAATTATATAATGAGCACTTTCGCCTTCTTTCAAATCAGTATTTATCTCTTAATTGTCTCATTCTCTATTGTACACACACATGTAGAAATGCATAAAAGGATTAAAAAAAAAAAAGAAAAATCATTTCTTAAATAGAAAAAAAAACAATTTTTTTTTTCAGTGTTGTATTTGTTGGAAAGGACTTAAAGAAGAGCAAACAACATGCTTTATCAGGAATCAAAAGGAAGCTTTGAAAATGATATGAAGCCTAGTTTCGAAATAAAGACGTTTCAAAATAGGTATTCGGAAGTTTGTGTGTGATGAAACAAAGCATGTAAGGAAGATACTGGTTTAAAAAATGTAAAAGTTTCTATTTTTCCCCCAAAAAGTTGTCATTTAAAGTTTGAATGAATTTCATGGTGATAAACCTTATATAGCTTATTAGCAGTGTATAATCGGAGTAAGACTAAAATAAAATACTAATAGATTTTAAATAATACTCACATACCCATGCAGAAAAGCTGTCTGCAAAGTAAAATGTGAAGGAACATTTAATCTGAACAAACGTATGTATTGATTGTGTTTTTTTATCAAAATGTAAAAACTTTATCAATTCACAACCAATGGCAGTGTAGTGTGTTGGAAAACTGTTCATTGTTTATTTAAAAACATCACATTTTACAGCCATTTCTCTGGTCGCCTCGTAACATGTTGACGTCACGAGGCGTCACTGACCCCGCCCCTTCCAGGCATGTGTTGTATCAAAACATATGACAACTTGATCTCTGAAGGTAACAAAGTGTTGACACTGGTCTTCATACACAAAAAAATAACTACTTATTACAACAAAAGCAAAAACATATTAGAACCTGTGATTTGTCTTCCAGCATGAAAACTAAAATCTGTTCGTATGGAAGATGATTTTTGTTTCCAGACAAATTTGATTCCCGATTTGTAAAAAACAAAATAACATCCGGGTTAGGAATTAACATTTTAATACGTGATGCAGTACAGAAACTCACAGTTTTTACTTTCAGAACAAGAAAAACAGATACCGTATTTTCCGGACTATAAGCCCCTACAATTTTTCCCACGCTTTGAACCCAGCGGCTTAAACAACGAAGCTGCTAATTTATGGATTTTTTCGGGTTTTTCTCGGTTTCACAAGCTTCAAGACAAAACACTAAACCCCATAACATTAGACCAATGAAATTTCCGAACAGGTTCAGGTGAACCAATGAAATTCTTTATATTAAATCAGATGCGCTCCCACTGAATCGGGCCGCACCACATCATAAATATGGATGATGTTCCACTGACGTTTGACCTGCCGCTCACTCGGACTGTCTACAGAAAATGCTAATCATTCGTCATGCTAAAAACAACCGGGCATGAAAAAACGCACTTCACCTGTGTTCTGAGCTGCACGGCATCGGGAGAAAAGCTTCACCAATGGTGATTTCGCATGACGATGCCAAAAAGATAAACGAGAGAGAAATTGTTGTGAAAGGAAAGAGGAAGACAGTGAACAATGACTTTCATGGTGGGCTACCGTTAAAGCCTGTGTAAAGTTTATTAGTTTCAGTGTAGGCTTATAGACAGGTGCGGCTTATCTATGTTCAAAATAAAAATGTTTGTACAATTCAGTGGGTGCCGAAATTACGGTACTACAATAAGCATTGATGATGCCAAAGTGGATTTTTATTGTTATTGGTATTATTCTTTTCCATACCGTTTGTTTATTTTCATTTATTATTTCTTAATTTTTTTGCTGAGAAGAAATAGCATGTTGAATTGATGAATGAGAAACACAAATAAAAAAATAATTCCTACTTATTAAAACAAATTCTAATAATTCTTTACAAACTTGCGTAAATATATACAGCTTTCAGTTTCCTTCAGAAGTAAAAAATAATAACAGCTACAGAGTGCTGTGTTTGTACACCTTAAAAACAGACTGTTTTATTAAACCAAACCCAGTATTTGGTCTCAGCATGTGTTAACACCACACACCCGCGTACCACTACAGGCGTAGAAATAATTACAAAAAATTCTGAATTCAAAAACGACGTGGTACAAATAATAACAGTGCACATGATTACTTGATTATAGACCAGACGTATAAATGTAGAGATCGCCCACCAATCTGCCTGCAGCTTTATGTCGTGGTATTCACTCCACTTCTATACATGTGAACAAGGTTACTGAGAAACCTCTCATTTAGCAGTGAGTACTACACAAAAGCAAGCCTTTTCTGCAGTCAAGGTGGGGCTTCTCTTTTATCAATGCGTCATATAGACCCCATAGCAATCTGGATTATGCGCCTAGAGAAATGTAAAAAAAAAAAAAAAAAAAATGACACCTTTCCTATATCAATCATCCGTAAGTGAAAATGAAGGCAGCGTCACGTCATCATCTCCCGAGTCACACATCTGATCCATCTCCATTTCCTTCTACGCTCTGAAGAGCATTCTCGGGGCGCACTAGAATATAAATCGCAGTGTGGAAAGAGGACAGTGGGCCGGGACGACATGCCGAACAGAGTAATAATTATACAGCGAGAAAAGGCCGAAGTAGCAGCTGTGGAGGAGACACAAGTTAATGAAGTAGCCAAGAGATAGTAGAGAGGTTTTGTCAGTAGGTATCACATCACAGCTGAGAAGCAAATAACCAAGGCTTGATTGGATCAAGATTGGATGTGCAGCTCCTGAAAAACTCACAAATACCCCCCCCCCCAAAGAAAAATAAATAAATAAATGGATCTTATTAAATTTACAACCATATTTTCCTTCATGCTTGAATAATGTTTAATCCAGGGACCCTGCATTTTTTTAAATTGAGGTCCCTACTAAACAAGTGGCATGGGAAAACTTGAAGAAACAAAGAAGAGCATGAAAGAGAAAGTGTATGGGAGAGAAATCATAAGTCTAAAAATAAAAAGATAATAAGAGTATGTCATATATCTACTCTAAAAAACCATGGTGGACAGAAAAGCATGTCAAGCACAACATGGAAATGAGTTTAAACAATAACTAAAATCATTTCTGATTTCTTGTCTGTCTAGAGTTCAGAAAACTAAGCAAACAGGTTGATAGCCAATGCTAAGTTACACTATGTGTGTGCATGGTGCTCTGTAAACAGTGGTGAACAAATCATCAAATCATCATTTGAGCTAAATGGTAAACGGACGCCTCCCAAAAATGCTTATTTATGTATACAGTACTGTACTGTATTAACATTTTACGTCTTTTTATAAATAATAATTCTATTTTTTATATAATAAATTTGATTATTTTGATATAAAACTCCTTAAAAACAATTCCCTATAAGTTTTTTGGTCTATCGTGCTCTCCACAAGAGAAAAATCAGCTAAACAAATTAGTTATGTGGCATAGTATAAACCGAGGGTGAAAAAACGGGAGATTACTGTATTCTAATTTTTTACCCAGTATTCATTTGATGGACTCCATATTCAGATTGTGAGGCAGTGATTGTAAGGGCTATGGGTTACTGATCAGGAAAGTCAGGGGTCACACTCTAGCTACTACCAAACTGCTACTGTAGGGCCCTTGAGCAAGGCCCTTAACCGTCTGTGCTCCAGCGGTGCCGCAGCAAAGCAAAACTGACATTAGAAAAAAGATCTGTGGACCACCAGAAAAAGCGAAAGTGGAAGCTTACAATAATGAGGAAACTAACTGGATTTTTTGTTCATTGCAATTTGAATTCTACTGAACTGATAATAAACGGGGAAAATCTGTTACAGGTAAAAAATTATTAAACTAAAACAGTTTTAGACTCATCACTTGAGCGAAAGGACATCACCCACCACATGTGTTCCAACAATAATAATCCATTCAACGATGATGATTAGATGGCTAAAATTATGTCCTGATTGGCTGAATATCAGTGGTCCATATAATTAGCATACCCCCAACCCCCTCCACTACCACCACCACCATCCAAAAATAACCTAGTTTTGAGCAAAGAACTGTCAATTATTAGAAAAAAATGATCAGATTTCATACCCTGATGTGATGTGTTAAGACAGGATCATTTCCACCACCCTCACACTGCCACAAACGCTACCATTTCGTGTGTGATGGAGCATTTACTGAAATTGGTTTCTCATTTGAAAGGTGAGAGACGATTCTCAAGATTCTCAAGAATCTTTCGTGAAGTTTATTAATAATTGTGTTTGCAAGATTATAACATAGCCATGGCCCGGGCGCATTGATTCTGCAGATGTATTCCAGGCCACAGCTTTGCTTCTCACAGCAGTCTCTGATTTTCAGTAAAATGGGCCGTTAGCAAGAAAAAAAGGTAGCAAATGAGGTACAAACCAGCAAAAATGGCACGGTGAGCTTTCCGAAAGCGGAATACGCCATTTAATGAATAACGAGTGTGTGGGTAGTGCTGGAGGTGCCAAGTTGGAGTGTGTGAGACAAAGTTGGAGAGCTGAAAAAGGAATGAGGCAATCCCCCAATGCCTGCCAATTCAACTCCCACAGGAACACAACACATTAGCATGGATCAGCGCCCAGTTTCAGAAAGGAAGCAGGACATACGGAACAGAGAAATATTGAAGACGAAAAAAGAAAGGAGAGGAAAAAAGGAAGAAAAATAATCAGTTCTTTAATTTGTTGTAATTCTCTACTTATTATCGCTCATGCAATTTATAAAACGGAGCATCGGCGGATATCAAATTAACGACCGCATTCGGTTTTTAAGCAGATTAATAATTCAGGATATGAATTTATTTAAATGTTAATGAGCCGATATTATTACAGTGCAGCAGACAGCAAATAACAGCAACAACACGACTGTTCACATAAAAAAAAAAAAACACAAAACAAATGACAATTTTATTAAGTTATATTAATCAGTTGATTCAATTATTAATTGAATAAGTGAATCTTTCTAGACTTTCCATTTCCTAAGAATAAACAAACCTTGACCATCTTTCACACACCTCATATGGGCGTGTAATACAGTACATATATGTTGCGTTTATTACATTTTTGATTCGAAATTATAAACAAAAGTGAATTACAATGCTTTTCAAATTGTTTTATTAATATTAAAAGCACGAAAGGAGAAAAATAATTTTTTTTCAGTTTCTGTGCACACACAAATGAGACATCGTGACTTAATTGATTTATTTTCTCGAATCATTAAATCGCAAGAATTTATTAATCAAAATCCCACTAACAAATATTAGCAATGCTCTAAAGTGCACGATATTTCCGATCTAACGTCCTACCCTGGAAGTAAAAGAAAACGTTTAAGGAAGAGCTGTCCTGAAACGCCTGGAGCCGTTTGCGCTAATGCTAAGTAACGGATATAATCGGAAAAAAACATTACAAAAAGGAGAGAAAGGGTACCAGGTGGGGCGAGCTGAGGTTGGCGAGGCATGTTTGGGTTTGCTGTGCAATGAGTGTGTGAAGATTTTGTGTGCAGCAAAACATCACCTTTGTTGCTTTTTTTAATTCTTTTTAAGAAACAACTTATTTTAAGTCACTTGTGCAAAAAGCTTAACGTTGCTATGGTAACAACTCATTTACAAAGACTTGAATATACGCCACATAATCGAAGACTAATAATAAACAGATTTAAAAAGCATGCTGTCATTTACATCCAGCTGTATATGAGATGTTATTAATATCTATGGAAGTTGCAGTCAGTCAGTAGGTTTTCCTCCCTGTGAAAGTCCTCAAGCTGAGGGTCTTGGCTTTATGTAGTTTTTCAGCAACATGACAAGCTTCATTTTTTTTGTCTTATTTACTTGAAAAAGCAATTTAGAATCATGGAGAGAAACAGGAACTGCTTTCCAAAGTGGCCCAAACAAGGTTGTATATGTGTTTAAATGTGTGTGTGTGTGTGTGTGTGTGTTGTACTGCCTACTTTCCACTCAAGACACAGGTGGTGAGAAGCAGATTTTCCACAGATAACAGCATGCACGTCTGACTCACCTCACCTGTGGGTGCGTGAGCTTTGGCAGAGTGTGAGTAACAAGAGCATGATGATAATTCGTACCGTTTCCCGAAAACCTTACTTACAGCAGCTTCAACAGCTTTTACAGTGTTTTTCTGGCTGCCTCATATTTCGGCCTTGTCAAAGTGCATTTAAAAACAGACGTCAATTTTACAGCGTATTATTCGGACAAGCGTCGCTCATTAAACATTTACTTTCAATATTTCTTTTGAAACAAATTACTAGAGCAGATGGGCTTTTGACAGCACACACTGCGCACCTAATGAAGAGTATTGTGTTATAACAATAAGATGGTAATTAAATACAAATTAGCACGATTCAACGAATTCTTTAGAAATAATAGCTATTTTAAATGTCATTTCATTGATTAATGGAAAAAAAAAAAGGGAAACTTATTTGGAACTTTCTTCCATTTTTTTCACAATCAAAATGTACTACAGGTGTACCATATTTTCAAAGTCAATAAATTGATTTAAAATTCTCCCAAATATATTATTTCTTTTTAATTTTTTTTTTAAACAAAGTGACCTATTAAATGATCTGAAACATAACGATCAACAGGAGAAATAAAGCTCCAAAGCTGGCTAAAATGACCGATTTCCACTGCCTTTTCTCTTGTCTGAAAGCTAATATAAAGCATTTTAGACACTTTTTAGATAAACCGTCCTGCTTTAGGACAATGTCCATTGTTTAAGCACTATACAAACAAACTCTTTGTGACCCAATTACTCATTGT
>MU551713.1:698324-701984 GCA_024362625.1 Silurus asotus
TGAAAACAAGTAATGCGCCTGGATTCTGGATAAGTTATGGAGGTTCCAAAGATTGAATGTCCTTCAAACACAGACCTACTGATGTTGTAAAGGGAAAATTGACATTTTAGATTAACAATGCATAAAGAAAATTGCAGATTATTGTCCGAAGTTACCCCTGGGTGTTAACCAAATGTGACCAAAGATGATATTGAATAGTTGGAAAAAAAAATTATTCTGACTGTAGATGGGTGTATTAGGGTCTCACTGGTTTTTGCCAGGTTTAAGCTAAAAGGTACTGCGTGACACCTTCCAGCTGTAAAGAGATGCATAAATGATCCTCAGCACTGTTTCTAGTCTGTTTCTATGTGTTTCTACCCAATAGTACATCTGGAAACATCTGCCTCCCTTGATACTGTTGCATGTGCCAGCCCACGATGGCTCGTTACTCTGCGCCATCTTGTCAAGGCGTCAAACATTTTAGATGCCTGCAGCAAACCTCACCATATTAGCAGCCTGGTAATCACTCAGTATTATTCCTCCTACACAGCCGTTATTGTTTCGGGTGATGATTTTACTTCAATCGACATGTTACATTGTTGATCCTTAGCACCTGTTTGGTCTTCATGCCGAAAAAAATCCTTGACTGGGTGGAATTGCAAGTCCTTTAAAAGCAAAAAAAAGTCACAGGGAATTCTGATCTGTTCACATCTTTTGGGCTGTTTACACACCTCACATGTTGTGCATTGATAAATATAACCAATTCATACTTATATTAACTTACTGATACTGGAGACTCCTTACATAAAAAAACAATATTATTTGTTTTCTTATTAGGCTTTGATTATGTAGAAGGCTCACCTTATCAGTTTCTGTGAATTGAGTTGGGCTGTTACTTAGAAAAGGTGATTTCTATAGAACACAATTCTTGATTAATCAATATTTTCAAATCAATACATTTCTATTCAAATACTGCTATAAAAGATTTCAAAAATATTTCTTTTATGCTCACTAATTCATCCAGACTGTATCATGGTCAAAAGATAAGTCATATTCTTTTATGGCATTTGGTAACCTGTATCTCATTTAAATAGCAGTTGGAAGTTAAAGGCCTTCCTAAAGTCATAGCAGTGGCAACATGGTGGTGCAGGGATTTGAACTCTCAACCTTCTGATCTAAAGTCTAACAACTTAAACACTGACCTACCACTTATAATGAACCAGTTTTTAAATTAAGAAGCTATTCAGGTTCATATACAATTGATATGGAAGGTGAACGCAATACAACATCCACTGAATTTGTTGAGAAATTGCTAATATAACTGGCTCAATTGATGAATTAATTGACTTTTGATTTGTTTTTACTACTTGTTCCTGTAGTATAAACCATCACTCCTGCCTACAGCACTGCGAAGGCTTTAAAACTCCTGAATCATCATTTCAAACATTGATTTAATCTTGGACATCAAAAAAAAAAAGTATTACCAATGTTCAATCATTCTGACCTACATGAAATGGTTTCTAAATCTAGCCCCAGGTGCTCACAAAAGCCAAAAGGCCTAAAAAAATAACATGTCATTCTGAAGGTCATTGGAACTTGTGTTGAGGCTTTGAAATGAAAGGTGACTAGCAAAAACAGATTAGTGCTGAGAGATTGAACTGATGATGTTCTTCTAATCCTAACATAAAAAGACAAAAAAAAAAACCCTGTCGCTTCACAAACCTCAACTTGTCCGATTGATCTTCCAAACATGCCGTTATTCAGTCGTATTCGGTGAATGCATCTCGCGAACCGTTTGACTGATGCAGAGGTATGCCAGAGCAGCAGGTATTTAAAGCCTTAAACCCAACCAACAGTAGGAGATTTGTGCCTAATTGGATGCTCTCTATAGTCGGCTAAAGGTTAAGCGATCTGCCTGTTTCAACTCAGAGAAGATCATTAGATGAAGAAGGCTTTCACTCACGTAGAGACATGACTACATTCAACATCAATCACGAGCTGCACTCAATGACTTCAATCCCCCTTAGACTAAGTAAATACTACTATCCTTGAAGATAACTGAGCACTAGGATGAAGTGTAATCCATCATGTCATATGAATGTAAGAAGAAGTTATTACCAAAAAAGGTGTGCAATTGTATTTATATACTAAAACTGAAAACGGGGGTGTGATATATTATAAGGAAGCAAGTGAACAATCGGTTTTTGAAAGTTGATGCGTTGAAATCAGGAAAAATGGGCCAGCATAAAATAATGAGTGACTATGACATGGGTCAAATTATGATAGGTCAGAGTATCTTAATGACCCAGGGCTCATTGATGCTTGTGGGCAGTGGAGGTTTTGGGGCGAAGACTAGCACATTTGGTCTGTTGCTACAGAAGAGCTAATATAGCAAATTTTGTTCTTTTTTTGGCTGTTCCCGTTAGGGGTCGCCACAGCGGATCATCCGTCTCCACACACCCCCGTCCTCTATATCTGCCTCTTTCAAACCAACCACACCTCCTCCTTGGTCCTTCTCTTTTTCTCCTTCCTGGTGGCTGCATCCTCAGCATTCTCCTACCGATATACCCCATGTCCCTCCTCTGCACATGTCCAAACCATCTCAATCTCACCTCCCTCACCTTGTCTCCAAAACATCCTACCTGCAAAATCCCTCAGATAAAATCATTTCTATTGTTGTATATACTCGTCACTCACAATTAATACTGCAGCATCTTTAACTTTGCCACCTCCAGCCCAAATTTGTTTAAATATGTTGGCTATGATACAAAATCTACCAAAAACACGCATAAAAAAAAAAAAACGCATGCTGCAGCTGGGTCAGAGAACCCATGCTGACCCCTGTCCTAGTGCCCTGTCCAATGGGCATGCGAGCACCAGAAATAAACCACGGAAACCTCATGACATTCATGTGTATGTTACTTTGACATGTACCACCTACTTAAACATTGCTGCAGAACAAGAACAACCCTTTTTGGCAACAGCATTTCTTAATAACATTGACCTTCTTTCAGCAAAATAATCCCAACCGCACTGCAAAAAACTGTTCAGGAATGGTTTAAGTAACATGACAAAGTGTTGACTTGACCTTCAAATTCCCCACATCTTAATCTGACGGTTTTGTTGCCAGATACCACAGAACAACTACAGAAATCTTGTGGAGTCCATGCCTTGATGGGTCAGAGTCGTTTCGGTGGGATAAAGCGGGACCACAATATTCAGCAAATGGATTTAACTTTATGGCTGATCAGGGTAATTGTGTTTGTTTTAAAATTTACCATTTTTACAGGTACAACTGTAAGGCTGTTGTGAACATATTAAAGCTCATCAGGAACCAAGAATAATATTAAGTGCACTTAATATATATACATACACACGCACACAAACACTGTATTTTCCGGACTATAAGCCGCTACTTTTGTCCCACCATTTGAACCCCGTGGCTTAAACAACAAAGGGGCTAATTTATGGATTTTTCACAAGCTTCAAGACAAAAAACTGAGCCCCATAACATCAGACCAATGAAATTGCTGAACAGGTTGAGGTGAACCAATGAAATTTTTTATGTTAAATCAGATGCGCTCCAACTGAATCGAGCCGCACCACATCATTAATAGTCCGGAAATTACGGTATATATATATATATATATGTATATATATATATATATATATATATATATA
>MU551713.1:702273-717044 GCA_024362625.1 Silurus asotus
AAAAACCTGAATATCTTGTAGCTGTACTCAACGCGAAAACAACCGTGAAGTAGGACGTCACCGGAACGTCCTAAATTGTCCCTTAAAACCACCCAAAACCGGAGACACACTGTAAATATCAGCAGCGTCCTCCTGTACGTGTTAAATAAAAACAGTGTAGAGTCAGAGGCAGGATTTGCGTAGCTACGTTACATAAACAGAGGCCACACGTAGCTAAGAGAAAGCGCTTGTCACGGCGTACGCTGAGCACCAGGCTGCGTAGCCTGATCCTGATCTACACCAAACTCTCGTAGCTCGAGGGCTCGGATGTCACGCTACGGATTCCTGTCTTGGGAATTCCAGTGTTTCCGTGTACCTTCTGAGGAAACGCAGTGGCTCGGGGCGGCGTTGTAGTTTCGCAGTGTTGTAGCTTTTGACATAGTTTTAAAGAGGGTGCCAAAACTTTTTTTAGTTTAGAAAGTTATCCAGGGTATATATTGAGTTCCCGTGTTAGCGCTTATGCTCCTGGTGATTTGTATATGAATTAGGGATGGTAAGATTTAGAGATTCCCATTAAAGTTGCTATTTGTATCGCGATGCATCGTTTTTTTTTTTACATATTTGCATCACTAAAAACAGATTTATTTATATATCATTATTAGAAGATGCACAACACTTTTATTAATTAAAACATGGACGATAATTTGTGAGCGATATTTGATATGTAGATTGTTTTCTCGTCACTAAACGATGCATCACAACACTACGGAGACCGAGGCGTGTCCTGAGAGTCACATAGAATACAGATTAACATGGCAGAGGTAGAGCTGTAACTTCCTGCACACAGAACAGGGAAAGAACGTCTGTCATTTTCTTTTTGCATTTAGAAATTAGAAGGCACTTAAGTAAATTGATGATTTGCTGTCGGTCTGAAGCAAAGAAATAAAAGTGATCTGGACCATATTGAGATGCAGCACATCATATATATATATATATATATATATATATATATATATATATATGAATAAAAATGGAGCATTTTTGTAACACAAAACTAAATACCTGGAAGATCTGTAAAAAGCAGGACTGTTCATCTAAACAGTACATACATAGTGTACCATTCTGAAATAATTAAATGAATCCCTTATATATATCACAAGATGCTGATGTTCCTATTTTAATTCCAGTGAAGGATAAAATGCAAGCTGAATGTTCCTTTTTAAAGCATATACCAAAAATCACCTTACACATCCCGGAGGAAGAGATAAGGGGAAGCCTGGACCAAGGGCAATTCAGCATTTAACACAGTACCCTGAGCAATCTGTTACGAACACCAGTCACTCGTTTTTAAAAGTGCCATTTATGCTGCCATTAGCACTTTTTACATCATGAACTCTGGATTCTGAAACGGAAAGCAATCGTCTGAATGACACAGGTGAGTCCATTTGTGAAATGTCACGGGCCTGTGCCTTCGTGATTACATAGTCCTGAAGTAACTACCTACACGTTGGGGACGCTGTGGTTTCAGCCAGAAATTTCTGGCCAGTGTTTTGTCGTGAAGTCTGAAGAGCTCGAAAAAAAATTAGAGCCCTACAAGATGAGAATCGAACGAGTGTAAGATGTGAGTGCCAGACTCAAATACGCTCAATAGCCAGTTTCGTAGGAACCCTTTCATACAATTATCCAATCAGTCAATCATGTAGCAGCAGCATAATGTATAATTCATGCACATGCAGGTCAGGAGCTTCAGTTCATTCACATGTTATATCAGAATGGAGAAAAAAAATACATGATCGCTGTGACCCTGACCGTGAAATTGCTGTCGTTTTTTTCAAAAACCACTGAACTGAACTTGAGATTTTCACTCAGGGTTTACAAAAAATGGGTCAAATGCAAGCCTCTGTTGATTCTGCAGGCCGTGTTGATAAAAAAAAAGTCAGAGAAGAACAACCAGACTGAGTCAAACTCAAATTATAGAAAAACAAATAACCACTTTTTACAAACACAGTGAGCAGAAAAGCGCCTCAAAGCGCACTTAACAACGAATGGACTATACATGCAAATGGACTATAACAGCAAAGGAGCTCATTGGAATTTGCTCCTCTTTGTTAGAAACAGGAATCTGAGGACCCGCTGTTTCTGTTAATTTTGGAATTACAGGAATCTGTTTATTTTGAACGTAAATAAGCCGCACCCGTCTATAAGCCGCAGGTTCCTACACTGAAACTAATGAACTTTACACAGGCTTTAACGAAAGACAGTGTCTGTTACACGGCTTGTATCTAAACAGTAGCCTACCAAGAAAGTCATTGTTCACTGTCTTCCTCCTTCCTTTCACAACTATTTCTCTCGAGAGTTTATCTTTTGGCATCGTCGTGCGTTTAAAAATCACCATCGGTGAATCTTTTCTCCCGATGCCGTGCAGCTCAGAACACAGGTGAAGTGTTTTTTAATGCCCGGTTGTTTTCAGCGTGACGAATGATTCACATTTCCTGTAGACAGACCGAGTGAGCGGCAGGTCAAACGTCAGAGGAACCTCATCCATATTTATGATGGGGTGCGGCCCAATTCAGTGAGAGCGCATCTAATTTAATATAAAGAATTTCATTGGTTCACCTGAACCCGTTCAGCAATTTCATTGGTCTAATGTTATGGGGCTCAGTTTTTTGGTGGCATGACGCTTGTGAAACCGGGAAAAACCCAGGAAAAATCGATAAATTAGCTGCTTCGTTGTTTAAGCCGCGGGGTTCAAAGCGTGGGAAAAAAGTAGCGACTTATAGTCCGGAAAATACGGTATACAAAGAAAAAGGCTCGTTCACACTTCTACACCACATGAAAAGTGATAACGTTTATTAGTTCATTAGGGCAAAAAAAACAAAAAAAAACAAGCAAAAATTATAGAACTGGCCTCATTTAACGCAAGTACATTTAACCTCAAGTCTACCTGCATCTTCACATCACCGCCGAGACACTAGGGAATGTATTAGTTGATTAGAATAGTATGTCTCTGGATGCAGTAGCATGAGAATTTTCAATTAAACCTGTTCCAGCATGACAATGCCCCTGTGTTCAAAGCCAGCTTCATGAAGATCTGCTTTATATTGGTTGTAGTGGAAGGTCTTGAGGTTAATTGGAATGCTGAATGCACCCCATACCTTCTTACCTGATCTTCATCAGTACCTGTCTTTATTAACACCCTTGTGGAGCACAAATCTCCACAAGTACACTCCAAAATCTGGTGGAAAATCTTCCCAGAAGAATGGAATTTACCAGAACAGCATGTGGGAACTAAATGGAATGTGATGTTCAAAAAGCATGTACCGATCTTTTGGTGTATGTCTATATTTAATTTGTATTTGTCTATATTTTGTGTGTGGGGAGGAAAAAAAAAAAGGGAGTGTTTTAGCATGCAGGGAAATGAAGCGAACTGTCCACCTGTCCCACATGATAAACACTGGCTTGTCAGTCAAAGGCTCCCTGAAGCAAAGAGGACACCCAGGGTTCACCCACCTAGTGGCATGTTGTGTTAAAAAGATATAATAAAAAATAAAACACACAAAAAACCCTAGACAGGACAATGAGGGATGGCATCTCAGTCAGCTTTGGTCTCATCCGCGATGAAAAAAAGCCCTTATCAGCCTTCATCACGGACAGCTCTGCGCCTCCGAAGACAATCTCCGTCCACGATAGGAATGTAAACAGCACTACTGTTGCACCAGGGGCTTTTGTTTCAACATGTGAGGGCCGGAAACCCGACTCGGAGACTGAAGCTGAAGCCTTTTCCCCTGACGATGATTAAATATTTTTTTATAGAAATCTCATTTTACACAACAACCTGAGCTAAAATATGGGCTTTACTCTAAATCAGGTCAACATTTAACATCATTTCTCACGACACAAAGCTTGGCAATGACGAATGATGAAATCCAAAGACAGCAGGAAAAAAAAAAAAAAAAAAGACGTGAACAATCAAGCTACAAGACTCTCTCTCTCACACACACTTCTAACTTCCGTTCCAAAGGAAACAGGAAGTAATACTGCTAATGTTTCCAATACTAAACATGTGGTAGCTTCTATTTAATAAAACGTCCTACTCCTGCCAACTTACTTACATGATTAGCTTTGGACTGCTAAAGTATGTTGGCAGCGCTTTCACTCATCAATAACACCATTTAACAAGTGCTTGAAAGATTTCAATGTCTTTTCTAGAAGCAAGGATGCAGCTGCACACTGAGCCAAAGAAAACAGGTATATTACATTACATTTAATTAGGACTTTTTTTTTCAGGCTCTCGCTATAAAAAACAGCTCAGAGCAATCACTCCTACTAAATTAGATATAAAAAGATCTCAAATCGCTTCAACCCTGTAAATCTAATTCGATATTAAATGTTTTACTTATAAAGGATGATACTAAGATACACACACTCCTTAAATTATTACTTTTTTTACTTTTATTTTATACTCTAGTCAACATGGCCATAGACAAATATTGATGCTTTATGTAAATGTATGTTTAGTGAAACCAGACTCAACATAGAGCATGAAGACAAATTTTTCCACACGGAAGGTTTATGAGGTGATACCGGAGAAACTGCACCTCTTCTAACTTTCATACAGATTATTATAATCCAATAATATTTGATTTCAATGTAAACTGTTTTTTTTTTTTTTTTAACTAGACCTTTTAAACTTTCTATACGTATATGTATAATGTCTGTGAGGCAAGTATTCGCTGAGACTCAGGTTGTTTTATTTGTGTCTGTGAAGAGAGATGAGAGACATTGACGGCAGAGAGCGCCCCCTGTCTGTTTTCTTTATTTTACAAAAGTGCAGCATTTCGTTGTTATGAATCTAGACAAATAAAAGTAGACCCTTTACGCATTCGAATGGTGAATTGCTCTTATCTGTACGATCCAAAAAAGATCATGGTTCATGATCATTCCACAACATTTGTCCACCATTTGCCCACCTGACCCTCAATCGGTATAAGAGCGTTGAGATCAGCATCTGTAAAAAGGTTTTTTTGGTCTTGACGAAGATATTGGATTTTTACCAAAGCAACAATCTGAGCCGAGTGATGCTGTTTGGACGATTCTGTTATGGACTTGGAAGGTCAGACGGGTGGCCTCTTAGCCATGGTGACCAGAACCCAGAAAACTATGCAAGAATGAAAGGTTGTAGCCCAGTACAAAACAATCATGTTACATTAAAAAAAGAACATTTCCAAACAAGAAACAATCAAATCTGTCAGTTTTGACCTTTTAGCAAGTGTAACCACCAAATTATCTAGAAAAACTGCTTCAGACGCTCCAAGATGCTGAGCAGAACTTTCTTATAAAACTGCACAAAATGTCCCGAAGACTCTGAATGCATCAAATATTGACTTGGTTTACTACTCAATTCTGCAATAAGGCATCTTTGCTGTGCAGCATTTCTGTGTCTCGAACCTTTGAGACCAGTACTGTATATCATACTTCCTGATGCTGCAAAAGACACATACAGTTCAGAACACATTGAAAAAAGGCTCCACTGAGTATTAAAAAACCCGCACATTATGTCTCTTTTTAGACAGTTCTAATGACCGACAGGCCCGTAGGAGCTTCTCTGAGTCATCACCCCTCATATAAATTCCACAATCAATTACAAACAGGAGACGGAGTCAGGACAAGACAGGACAGACGGATTGCCAGTGAAAAAAAACAACAACAAAAAAATCCCAGAAAAAGTGCAGCTGTGGTATGCGTGTAATCCAAAGTTGAAAATGGACACCTAGGACAACATGGCTATAAATTCACTGAGTGGTGATATAGGGCTGCAAAACAAGTGTGACAAGTGTAAGGTGTCAGGAAGATGTTGTGCTTTGAGACACTACATGATGATTACACACTTTTAGAAGAAAAAAAAATACTATACAGGATAGAATGAGTGTTTGAGATCATACAGAGTTTACAATGGTGTAAAGTATTTTAGTTACTCGTTACTGTACTTTAAAAGCTTTTTGGCTACTTTCTAGTTTTACTAACTTTTTAAAGATAGAAGCAACTTTTACTTTCTACTCAACTACATTTATGATTCAATATATGTACTTTTAACTCCACTATATAATTGAATTGACAGTGACCATTACCGATGACATTTTATTATAAGGCTTAACACTCCCCTACCTGCATTCAAAAACTTGAATAAATCTAAAAAAGACATATATACACCGTATTTAACTCCTCATATGTTTACATATTTATATGCTGTGAATATACTTACATATTTATCTGCACTTGTCAATTTGCACAATTGCTACTTTTGCACTTCTGGTAAATGCTAAACTGCATTTTGTTGCTGTGTACTTGCACTATGCAATGACAAAGTTTGTTCTATCTATCTATCTATCTATCTATCTATCTATCTATCTATCTATCTATCTGTCTGTCTGTCTGTCTGTCTGTCTGTCTGTCTGTCTGTCTAATGATGAATTTCTGAGACTAAGAGGTGCATCAAATCACTGAATCTCTGAATGTTTGTTTTAAATTGATCTAAAATCATTTATTTTAATTGTATATTTATCCATTGAATACTCAAGCAGATACTCCAGACTTTTACTCAAGTCATATTGGAATTGGTGACTTTGAACTTGAAATAGAATAAGGTTTGCTGTAAGCTATCCATACTTTTCTCAAGTCTGATTTTCAGGTACTTTATACACCTATGTGGGTTCAGACTGATGTTAAAAAAAAAATTTAGCTACTCCCAAACAGTAGAAATTTGAGACTTGATTTGACTTGAGAAAAAAACAAAAAGGAAATAATGAAAACATATTTCGGCAATTAATCAAATTCAAACCTTATGCCAAATACTGTACACAACTATGCAAAAAACAACATACAGAAAATCGCTTTCAGTGACCTAAAAATAAAATAAAAACTAAAATATAAGGATTGAAAGAAAACATTTTGTAATGTAAACACTGAACTTACCTCCTACTTATATATTTCTTCACACACTATATGAACAAAAGTACTGGGACACCAAACCCTTCCAGCTGTGGATGTACAATATAAACGGTTACTGCACAATTGTTTAAGATGTGGCACCTAATTTTATATTCGTCCATGGATAGGGCAGCATTGAACTTTCCCCTTACTTGAGCTTGGAGATGCAAACCTGTTCCAGCTCCATGAACATATGATATACATTGGTTGGTGTGGTAGATCTTAAATGGCCTGCAATAGAGTTGCTGTGGGATGAATTGGAACGATGACTGCACTCCGGCTCTTTTCATGCTTGATGTTATTTCACATTAGGTTCAGATTGTAATACTTCATAGCAATTAGTGTTCTATTTTCATTATTTTATATGTCCGCACAGCAAACAGTTTTACTGACTGGGTGATTTCTTGATTTTGAACAGCTTTGATTGTAGCTCCTGCTGCCACACAAATCACAGGTTTATTTTGAAGCACTTATGCTGATATATTATTATTTACATGGTGAAGTAAATAATAATTACATTTGTAATGCACTTTTAACACTTAATTACAAAGTGCTTCACAATACTGTATACATGAACCACAAAAAATAGAAGAAATTAATACATATGCATTACAATCTATCATAGGACTAACACAATAAATAAAACGAAAAAAAAAAATTCAAAAACATACAAAAATAACCTGTTAACTGCCAATGAAATGGGAATTACAGAGGTTTACAGCATCGTTGTTTAACATAGTCAAGTTTATTTCTATAGCTCTTTTCACAACAGACATTGACTCAAAGCTGCTTTTCAGAATTTAACAGTGAAGGTGAGTGTTTTGTATTTATCCCTGTTTAGCAGCTGTGGTGACTGTGGTACGGAAAAACTTCCTTAGATGTTATGAGGAAGAAACCTTGAGAGAAACCAGACTCAAAAGGGGAACCCATCCTCACCTGGGTGATATCAAGAGTGTGATCATAAATCTTTAAAACAATACAGAACACTGGAGAGTGAGAACTAACATGAGCACTGGAATGTGTGATTATGAGTAATGTTCTTTCTACAGTCTTATACAGTCAGTTGACGTTATGGAACCAGGAGCTACTGAGCAACTCATAAAATAGCTCAACATTTGAGATCATCATAATCCCAAGACCATAGGAACACTAACTGTCACTGTCAATATGCTTTTTGAAGGGTTTGAATCAGCAATTTTTAACATTTGATATGTTTTTCACCACAGGAAAGTCTTCTTGCTTTATGTAGCACCAGGGTTCAGAAGAAATTTTCTCTCAATCCACTGTGTACTGCGTCAGCTATATATGTTTAAAATAACAATAAAAGCTTCTTGACTCGTTAATGCCAAGGGGGAAAAATTATACAAACTGACAGATAAGCCAGAAACAATGCTATTGTTATGTTGTGGTTTATATTTATAGCTGCTGTAATTTAAGTGATAACAGGAAAAATCGTCAGATCATCTGATAAGCATTTGGTTGCATCACACTACTTGGTCCATTGCTCTATGTTGTCCAGTGGCGTTCTAAAAGGATTGGAAAAGGATGTTGGAAAAGGATGGAAAATGAAGAAGTAATACCGATTTGACCAGAAACACCTCTAATAGGATTCTGCGACTCGATGTCAGCTAGTTACATGAGATGAATTGTCGTTTTCTTTACACTGTTGCATGATTGGTATATTGCACATGCACTCATGCAGATATAATTAGTATCAGTAATCACCTATAGCACTCACGCTACAGGTTTGTGCCTATGCTAATTAGCCATGCTAATGGCACACAAAATTCAGGAAAACCAGAGTCATTGTTAAATCCCTATATTATGTTTCCTGTTGAATTTCATACTATATAAACTAGCAAGCAACAAGAATACCCAATACAATACTTTATTTTAAATAAATCAGTGTGTAAATGAATATTTCATATATTCAATGCTAATTATGAGCTGTTTTGAATTAGAAACATGGCCAAGACAAGGAAGTCCTGCTGTGGGGTTGAGACTCATTACCTGAATGTGTTAAAGTGAGATAGTGAATGCCATTGGCAGCTCAGACTGAGCACTGACCGGGGAGTTTATAAGACATGACCTACTCAACATGCTCATCAGGACTTTAATTAAACATGCCTCGCTGAATATGAAGATATTTAAAAGCCTATTTTTAAATGACAAGGAAGAGGGGAAGGAGGACAAGGACGACGTTGAAGTGATTGAAGACGCGACGAGTCGATTCTTCAGCTTTTAATAACGTCAACTTTCACTGTTCACCAAGATCACATCGGTAATTGGCTCGGAGTGTCTCAGAGAAGACGTTCGGAGAGTTATTCGATGCGAAAACCCACAAAGATGCTAATGCTACAACAAACATGCACGCAGAGTGCCTCTTTCAAATACTGTGGTACGCATTAGTGAGTTGCATAAAGAAATAAGTTCTGACAGCCCAGTTGTGAGCAACAGCATTTCCGCCAGGTAATACATAAGTACCGACTGCAGGCGGACAAGTGATTCAGCACAGCATGCTGATTTGTCTGAGATGAGGGCCGAACAGCGACTTTATGGAAATGTCATTTCCCATATTTTGCGCAGTCTGGCTTGCAGTCTAAAATTGTAATGTTTAAAAGGACCTGTAGGCGTCACATCCTTTTAGCGATTCTAGACTTAACGCAAGCCATGCACGAAGGCTATACACATTTTCCAGTAAGTTCAGAACTCAGGTTAACTTTCACCATTTTGGATTTTAAAGTACATATTTTGTGTCATGCTGAACCAAAACACCATGTGTTCCCACCTACACCGATGCTCCAACAGTATCGCCCACACAGGGCAATTAGATTAATATAAACAGAAAGTGCTTACGACAGATCTGTGGTTAATTTTAGTTTTGTTGTGAAAGGTTTTTTTTTCCTTTAGAAAGCAAAGAAAATCGTTCTCTTCTGTAAAAGATTGTTGAAAAATAGGTATCAGTCTTAAGGTGATGGTCCAATTAAATACAGAGAGTGCATAGCTGATGTTAAACATCAAGACCCTTTTTAATGGAAATCATAACACGGGACAGTAAAACCAGTAAAACAAACCTATCTGTATCTTTATTGCGTCCTAGAACGCTACCTGTAAATAATAATGATAATAATAATAATAATAATAATAATAATAATAATAAAGTCCCAGAAATTCCAGACTGTACTTTTGCTTGTCGCTTTTTCGTTTGTCGCTTTTGCTCACCATTAAATTCATACCTGCGTCACGTTTAGTTTGCATATTTTAGCACATATGTCATGTCCTTTAGTTGGGGAAAAATAATTAAAAGCTACATTTATGGTCCTGAAAGTCAAATTATGGACAATTACACAGGGTAGCACAGGGAAATAGGACATTTTGGAACTAGGAGTTGGCAATCTTGGGCCATTAGTTGTAATGGAGCAGTGGAGTGGTGCACAATGACCGTTCATTGTAAAACCTTTAATAAGTCTGGTTATAGTGTGAGTGTTGGCAAAAGAAATTTTGGCATCATTACTAGTTAATTGTGTCTCTTCTGCTAATTTCGAAGAAATGGGTTCAGTCCCCAGGTGCTGTTGAACAGGCAGAGAAAATTAAGGCTGCGTTCCATAACACACATCATCGCAGTGTTCTAATCTAATCCCATGTGCAGACGGGACACAATCATGACGTCTTAACCAGTAATGACACCAAAATTTCCTTTGCAAAGCACTATCACCATTATTAAAACAACGAATGCTTGTTGCTCACCACTCCACTGCTTCATTCTAACTAATAGCAATGGGGTTCTAAACAAGCTTGTGCCGGTTCCAGTCAATTGTTGGCGCCTTAGGGTCACCAACTACAAATCCAAAATCTCCAGTTTCTCTGCGACACCTTGTATTATTCAAAGTAGAGTTGACAAAAGACAGTAGGCGAGCTGAAGGTCCTGCACAAGATCCTGCGATTTTCATTGGGAGTGATAAAGATGGACAGGATTACAAATGAGTTTATTAGAAAGAACGTTTTTGGGACACGAGACGTGTTATTGGGATGGTTTGGACATGTGCAGAGAAGGGAACATGGGGCACACCAGTAGAAGAATGCTGAGAATGGATTTTTTAGTCAGGCGGAAAAGTGGAAAGCCAAGGAGGAGGTTTATGGATGTGGTTAAGAAATAAATGCATTTAGTTGGTTTTGAAAGAGGCAGATGCAGAGGACAGAGTAGGAAAAAATGGATGGTCCGCTGTGGATGATGATATTCTTTAAGATAGACACTCACCATTCACTAAAATAAAGTTTAGAAATAATTGAAACATTACCTTGTATGATAAACCTCGAAATCTGGCTTAAATAAGGCCTTTATGAAAAGATCTTTAGCAGTCAATAGACGTGTAGTGAAGATTATTTAATGCTGAGATTGCTCTACTCAAATGCACCTGTTCAGTTGTCAAAACAGGGCATAACTTCTTTAAAATTGTCAAGTCCAAATTTATTACGGTTAATTTACAGAAAATGTTTTTATGACTGGAAAGTTTTCAGTTCCATTAGCAAAACTCTTCATTCTATTACATGGACTGGAAATTCTGTCTAGAAATTATGTAATGCAATATATTCCTAAAGGTTCAGAAAAGTGACTCCAATTTGCTTTAAGGTCAAATTGAACTTCTCTTTTTTTCTTTCTGATGCCCCACAGTTAAAGGAATAAAGGGCCATAAACCAAGCGTGGCAAGTATTTTTTTTAATTTCCGAAGGATTTTAATTAAAGGCCATATTTTCAGTGTAAAATAATGACAAAATACCTTTTTTTTGTTATAACAGCTAATTAACCGCAAAGACCTTTAAAAGCAAAGAATCTTTTTGTTGTTTTTAACCCGACTTTAGTGAGGGTGCCAATAATTCCAGTGCTGACTGCATGTCCCAGAAGTCATCTGTTAAGGTATTAGTTCAGCTATTGGATTTCAAACTGCAGCAATAAACCTCATTAATAGTGTAGACACACAGATGGAGGCAGTCGGAATAGAAAAAAGCAAGACAGTGGCACGTTTTTTTTTCAGACACAGTAAGCGTCAAGTTAATTTCTACGAGAAGAACCTCTTCGGGTTTTGTCTTTTATCATTCCGCTGGAAAAATCCCGAGTTGGCAGGAGCTGATAACGGCTTTGGCAAGAAGCGCTGGGATTTGGGGGGGGAAAGACAGCATGAACGTCTAAATGAGTGGCTGGCAAGGCAAGGTTTAGCACTTCAACTGGAACTTAAGCCCATATGGCCTAAATGAGCTAAATCCATGGAATGAAGGATCGAATCAAACTTGGGTCTGATTTGAGTTTCCATCAGCTTTAGTGGCTCATAAGGTTCACAGCACAGTATAGAAGCTGTCAACGTAAATAATTTGCAGACAGATGTTCCCAGAGCATCCTGGTATACAAGAAATGGTTAGCAGACAGCACTGAGAGCTGGCCAAGACAACCACAAAAATCATTCAAAGCAAATTACTCAAACATCAAGAGCTGTAAAAAGATTTTTCAATCTGTCTATACTTCTATTTTGAAAATAACCTGCACTTCAGGGGGATTATGGTGAAGTGTAAATGAACACTACAGACACTGCTGTTGGAATGTGAACAGAAAATGGGTTAGAACCATCAACAAACCTGTTGAACTTTCTTGCATCAGAAAAACTGAAAGATTTTATTCACTAATGGGTAGAGCCAGGATTGTCTGCCAGGTTTCTAATGTGATATTTAATGATTTTATGCCAAATATTATACATTTAAAAAGAACATTATCTTTCTGTTCAAAACTTATGCAATAGTTGTCATGGGCTGTGTCTCAAATGACAACCTAATAATATTAACATTTAATATTCATCTGGAATATTCAGAAAACAGAAACACTGAGTTACATAGTTACATCATCGCTTTCTGAGTTCAACTCTGTGCAGACTTTCCCTGCATGTTTCCTCCCTTTGGTTTCCTGCATTTACTGAAAACATGGGAGCAGCTAACCTGTTCCTAGGTGTGTGTGTGTGTGTGTGTGTGTGTGGTGCCCTGTAATTAACTAAAATAACATCCTCCCACACAGCTTTCCCAAGATAGCCTCCAGATCTGCAGTGACCCTCATCAGGATGCATTTCAGAATTTCTTTTTTGATCAATGATTCGCTTACCATCCATGTCCAGGTGCACCACTGGGTTGCTTCAAAACAACAAGAATAACTACTACTTCTGTCGGCTGCTCTTGTTAGGGGTCGCCACAACAGATCATTCGTCTCCATAATTCTCTGTCCTCTTCATCTGCCTTTTCACCCCAACCACCTTCATGTCTTCTTTCACCACATCCATAAACCTCCTCCTTGGTCTTCCCTTTTTCCTCCTTCCTGGTGGCTTCATCCTCAGAATTCTCCTACCAATGTCCAAACCATCTCAATCTCACCTCCCTCACCTTGTCTCCAAAACATCCTACATGCGCTGTCCCTCTAATAAACTAATTTCTAATCCTGTCCATCATCGTCACTCCCAACGAAACCTTAACATCTTCAGCTCTGCTACCTCCAGCTCCACCTCCTGCCCTCCGTCTCATTCACACACATGTAATCTGTCTTACTCCCACTGACTTTCATACTTCCAAGAAGAACCACATTGTTTCAAATATCAGTTTTATTTATTGCATCTCCATAACTAAAGCTGATGTGATTGCAGGAAGATGCAGCTCTACCTCTGCCATGTTAATTTGTATTCTATATGACTCTCAGTATACGCCTGTGTCTCAGTGAAATCTGTAGATTGATAACATATTGCTCACATATTATATAATAAAGTTATTTATTATGCACTGATGCTCACTGATACCTACTCAATATTCTACAACTATTCACAATAACATACATGCAATTGGAATTTAACTGTATAAAATTTTATTTCACATATAATTTCATACAGAAATGTACGTAGTGAAATTCTTTTTTGTGACTGTCCAACATCTAAATAGAAACTGAATATAAAAATGTATTAAAAAATTAAAAATAAATAACTAATAAAAAAATAATAAAAAATAAATTAAGAAATTACAATGTATGATTTTTTTAACTATTTATTTGTATGATACAGCTGACAATAAGTATTTGAACACGTGAGAAAGTCAATGTTAATATTTGGTACAGTAGCCTTTGTTTGCAATTACAGAGGTCAAACGTTTCCTGTAGATTTCACCAGGTTTGCACACACTGCAGGAGAGATTTTGGCCCACTCCTCCACACAGATCTTCTCCAGATCAGTGTGGAGCATGATGCTACCACCCCTATGCTTCACAGTAGGGATGGTGTTCTTGGAATGGTACTCATCATTCCAAGATAATTTGCATAATTTCAAACCATGACGTCTTAGTGTATTACCAACAGTAACCTTGAAACGGTGGTCCCCGCTTTTTACAGATCATTGACCAGCTCCTCCCGTGTAGTTCTGGGCTGAATTCTTACCATCCTTAGGATCATTGAGACCCCACGAGATGAGATCTTGCATGGAGCCCCAGTCCAAGGGATATTGACAGTTATGTTTAGCTTCTTCCATTTTCTAATGACTGCTTGGCAATTTCCCCGTAGCCCTTTTCAGCCTTGTGAAGGTGTACAATTTAGTCTCTAGTGTCTTTGGACAGCTCTTTGGTCTTGGCCATGTTAGTAGTTGGATTCTTACTGATAGTATGGGGTGGTCAGGTGTCTTTATGCAGCTAACGACCTCAAACAGGTGCATCTAATTTAGGATAATAAATGTAGTGGAGGTGGACATTTTAAAGGCAGACTAACAGGTCTTTGAGGGTCAGAATTCCAGCTGATA